>LKNJ01001418.1:69883-127617 GCA_002120245.1 Maccullochella peelii | reverse complement strand
AAATTCCCCAGATCTCAATCCAATTGAGCATCTGTGGGATGTGCTGGACAAACAAGTCCGATCCATGGAGGCCCCACCACGCAACTTACAGGACTTTAAGGATCTGCTGCTAACGTCTTGGTGCCAGATACCACAGCACACCTTCAGAGGTCTGGTGGAGTCCATGCTTCAATGGGTCAGGGCTGTTTTGGCAGCAAAATGGGGACCTACACAATGTTAGGCAGTTGGTCATAATGTTATGGTTGATCGGTGTATTTTTCTTGCATGTGTTTAATCATGTTTTCAATGCTTATTCCCAGCTCAACCTCCGACATACAGACTTTTAACAGATTTTTAAAATCACTCATCTGTACCTGCCAAACGCATAGCAGAAGCAACATAATAGCCTAATCAGTTTTCACAGAGAAGCATATGACCTGGACCACATACTGCATTTGTTAACCAACACGTACAGTACTAAAAATCAGGGCCCTCATTTGGCACAGTTGGCATTGTAACGTTGCTAAATTAAGAGTACATACAGGCAGCTGGTGTAGTCATGGGAAATTTTCGGACTTCCAATCTGTTTGAGCTTCCCCTGGCAAAATCTTAGTATATTTCTACAAAGGTTTGCCTTTTCTGTGTGGAGTTGAAGTGAAAGTTTGTTTACAGTATCTATTACTGTGTTACTCCCCTCATAGTGAGGATACAGCAGCGGGGAATTCTCATTTTTGTTTGTGCTTGGAACACAACCAAAAGTAAATGTTAATGTACCCTGAAGTAAAGAGATGAAAGAGAAATGCCAGGCTCACAAATTTCAGTTATTAAACGACCAATTTTAGGTCATATAGTATCTGTAGAAGATGTGGTTTTATTGTGTGATGGGTTTTTTTCTTTTCTTTTTTGGAAGTCTTTTTTGTTTTCTTTTATTATCGGTTGATTACATACCCACACATTGGAAGAAACAAATGCCTCCATTCTTTGTCTAGTTTAAAGTAAGTCGATCACACTATTATGCCTCTGCTTCCCCAAATAGCCTAATTCCCCTATAAACAATCATCCAGGCATACATTTTTGCTGCATGCACGCACAAACACACACAGACACACACACAGACTCTTAAATCGGCAAATGTAAAAAGAACAAGCTCTTCAGCTATTTGCCAGTAGCTTATACAGTTAGTTATGGCCGGCCTATGAAGGAGATAGCATTGCTAAACTCCACTATTAATCTTCTCCCCAAGGCACCACGGTCCCAGCACTCCTCAACAGCACCTCCAACCAACTCTACCTCCACTTTTTCTCTGATATTAGTGTGTCTGCAGCTGGATTCAGGCTGGAATACAAAAGTAAGTGAAAATACCACTTGATGTAAAGTACACACTGAGTACATTTACCATCTTTCTGGTTGTCTTCCTCCCCAGGGTCAGATCTCTCCTGCAATGTTTTTGTCACACACTTGTCATTTTTGATCCTGTCCTTTTTGTTTTCTGTGTAATTATCAAATTGCCTTTCTGTTTTCTCTGCCCCTGTCATCTTCTTCATCTATTCTTTATCCCCTTAGCGGTGTCTCTCACCAACTGTCCAGATCCTGTGGTTCCTATGAATGGCATCAAGGTTGGGGAGCGTCTTCAGATGAATAATGTGGTGTCTTTCCAGTGTGAACCTGGATATACTCTACAGGTAACATCTCCCAGCTTCAGATAAAGAAATGGCCATGAAACCACGTTGTTGCTTTTCCTTTTTCTTGTCTTTGTCAGTGTCACTCCTGTCAGTTTCCCTTTTCTTCAGTTCTTCCCTCGAGCAGTGATCACGTTTTACAGTAGTGGATAAAGCAAAATGTCAGAGAAACGAAACCGGAGAGACTGGATGGACTGGATCATGTAGCCAGACATTTTAGATCATTTCAAGTTTATTTACAGTAGTGAACTGTTTGCTCTGATTATGTTATGATTCATCTCTGTCATCCACCCTGGATGTTATGATTCATGACCGATTTCCCCTTAAGTTGCTGAAAAACGTATAGCCAAAGGCAGGATAGATACCTGGTATCTGCTGCCTATAATTTATAGGATGTGGTGTCTATAAACTTTGAATTCTGCACTGCCTCCCAGTTTGACTGTGTTTTTCACATCCTCCAGTGCTTCCACTGTAGTCATCTGGGCTTCAGGAGACAGATGGTCACATCTGTGGAACAGACAACACACAAATTCTATTTGAAAGTTCCCTCTCCACTCCACACTACACGAGTCCATCAGGACTAGGTGTTCCTACCAGTCCTTACTCACCGTTCTCACCCAGAAACACTAAGTTTGGTTCATGTCACTTCCTTCTTTTCAATTGGTTTTGCTTTGCATTTTTTAATTGTAATAGACATTAGTCATATAGCTCTGACAAAGAGTTTTGGTGATGTCTGATAGCTGCAGGACACGAAGCAGGTTTTAGCAAAAAAGGTTTGAGGGAATTATTTCAATTACATGTTTCTTTCTGGATAATCAAAATAACTACTTAACATGTAAACCGAGTTATTATGGGACGTCATCCTGAGCTAGTCATTTCACTTTAAGCCAATTTCTATTAACCATTTGCTCTGGATAATCAAATAATATGGTCTATTATTGCAGGGAGGTTAGGTTATACCGCTTACTTGCAATCATGTAAATGGCTAGAATATTGCTTTGCAGTTGCATTATCGACGAGAATTATGTAGCTGCACCCAGATATAAATGAAGTCACTATAGTCAACATTGACTATAGAATGATAGATATCCAGCCTCTCCATCACTTTGCATCACACTGTACCAGTGTTGCTTTCCTATTTGTGTATGCAGAAGTCCTTGTTGTTTCCTACTCCGATCTACTAGAAATTCTATGATTATATATCTGACCTAAATTCATGCTGCAGGTGTGGGTAGATAGGGCAAACAGGATAAATCAAATATCATGCCTCAAGCTTGAAAATATCTAAAGTCATCAACCATTGCAGTAGCAGTTCTTTATCAGTACTTTATAACATGTTGTCTTGGTGTCCTACAGTCTCTTATATTCCAGTGAGTGCTGGGCTTTGTCTGTGACTATAGGCACATTTTTAGAAAAGGTCAGCTGAGTCGGTCCATTATGTTCTAACATCAGGATTTTTTGTTATTATCAAATTTTAAATCCTTATGGTGAGTTAGCTTAGTTTGAAAATCGACTGCAGAGCTTTCAGAGAAAATGCTGTATTGCTGATTTTGGCAGTGCAACTATAAAAGTCCCTTAATATGCCTGTGATGCTGCCTCTTTATTGTTCTCTGTCACATCAGATGGATTTAGTCATTTAGTCGCTACAGGAAGTCATGTGGAGACAGGCAGCAGGTTCAAATAATTGGAGCAACAGATGAGTGACAGTGGGGAGAACAAATTAATTAATCTCCTGTTATTTGTTGCACTTTTGTCTTTGTGTCTGTGTGTGTGCACTCATCGGTGCATGGTTGCTCCTTGCAGGGGAACTCGCATATCACCTGTATGCCTGGAACCGTCAGAAGATGGAACTACCCACCTCCTCTCTGCATAGGTAAAACCAACCTTCTTTTCCTTCCTTTGCTTGCATGTCCTAGCTTCCCTCTGTTTCATTTCTACATTTTTATATGTTCTTACTTTTTTTTTTTTGGAGGTCCTTTACCTTGCCAAGCACACCAGCTAACTCTTTTACTATACAGAGCATCTCAGACCAAGGTCCCAATGTATAGACTTGAAGTGTGCAAAGACGCTTTCGTCATCATAAGCCTTTGAATTAAAGCAGAATTGGATTACCATGTCACTAAATACTATAGGTGACCAAGATACGTTTTAGCTTTCTAATACTGTTTCACAGCTCACACACAAACACTTTATATGAAAGACAAAACCTAGCTCTTGAATCCATCAGAAAATGAAAATAGGAGACATGAACAAAGCAAAGCAACTGTTATATTTCACTAGTTTTTGTTTGAGTTTAGGAGAGCTTTTGCACTTTTAAAAGGAGTTTGATATTTCTACCTTGAATGCTGAGCCTACACACTGAATGAAACAGCGTTAGGTTCCTTCTCGAGTCTTCCTGCCTGTGAGAGTGCCTTGACAAATGGGTTCCACTTATTGGAACAATCTACTATTGCCTAATTAGTTCCATCTCAGACTGTGATTGGTTGAAATCGAGAGAAGATTCATCGTGTTCACAGGCATCAGCAGTTTCCTGATTACCTCAGGCTTTTCATGCAGGTACAGGATAACATTTAACCCCTCACTCATTCCTTACAGAAACACAATGGTACAGCACCCTGATTTTCCCTGTGTGATTTCTCCCTCCTCTGACTTATGCCAGCTGTTTGTCCCATTTATTTCTTAATCGTTTTTCACTGTTTGCTTTTCCCCCCTTGCAGTACCTCCATCTTTCTTTTACTCTTTGAGTCAGCTAATTCTTTTACCATTAGTTTCAGCATCCTTTCGTCTTTTTTTTTATTTTTTATTTTGGTTTCGGCCTCTACTCATCTTTCTTGATCCCATCATCACTTTTACTCAGTATTTCCATACCTTTTTCCTCATTTCACCTTTATTCGAGCTCTTTTGAGTCTTAGTCTTCAATTTAAGTCAAAGAAACATTTATCTGTCAGCGGTTTACAAGGAAAGGAGGAGGATAAAGTGCAGCATACGATACATCTCAAGTAGAAAGAAAAGAGCTCCAGAGTTCCTTAATAGTGAGATAAAATGTCCCATTTGATGAGATGGTGGCTCTTTGTATGTCAATTCAAACTGTTTAATCATTTTTACCATTTTTACACTGAATTCAGTTCATTCTTTAATAGCATTTTTATCATTGCTAACACAAATTGTAACTGCATTGATTTGATTGAAAAAGGAGACATTTAGTATGATGATAGGGTTAGGGTGTAGGTGAATGTGCTTATTTGCGCTTAAGAGCGTTTTTGAAGAAGAATGGATTGGAGTACATTGACCTGCATTAAAAACAATTTCATCTTGCCTTCAAGCTATTTGAAGCCACCTAAAGGATAGTAAATAATAAGATTTGGATTAAGAATTTTAGTTTCTAACTTTCTAATTTTTCATCTCTGCTATGCTTTCACAAAAAAATCTAACTTACTCACATTATACTACTCTATTTCTATCTCATATAAATTCAGCAAGTATTTTCTACTAGCACTAGTTGTTCAAGACTCCCACTAAACAAAGAACTGTATTAAACCATATTTGTAATGTTTGTAATGTGGAATCACTGTTTGCAGTTGCTAATGAAATGTTGTGTCTGTCCTCTGCCAGCTCAATGTGGTGGAATCCGGGAGGAGATGGAGGGCATGATTCTCAGTCCTGGTTTCCCTGGCAACTATCCTAGCAACAGTGACTGCACCTGGAGAATCTACCTGCCAATTGGTTACGGTGAGTACCACGAGAGGCTCTTACAGCGTGCCACACTTTTCCACACTCAAGAACCTTTAATTATATAACTTGTAGGGCTGGATTGTAGTAGTAGATACATATGGTTAAATTCATTTAGATCTGAGCGGCTGTGCTGGGGTATTTTAGTAGCATTTCAGGAAGAGGATAGCATTTCTTTTTCATTTTCTTACCACCCTTTTCTCAACATTTCATCTTTCTTCTTTTCCCAGGAGCCCACATGCAGTTCCTCAACTTCTCCACCGAGGCCAACCATGATTTCCTTGAGATACGCAATGGGCCCCTTGATACAAGCGCGGTGATTGGTCGATTCAGCGGCCAGGATATTCCCTCCTCCCTTCTCACCACCTCCCATGAGACCACAGTATATTTCCACAGTGACCATTCACAGAATAAACCGGGGTTCCGATTCGAGTACCAGGGTAAGAGACCAAACAGGATAATGTGTAAGAAAGTGCACTTGAAGCTCCTAGTAAAAGATGCAGAAGATTGGAGCATGAAATTATGATCAGCCTTAGGATTGTCTCAGACAGAAATAGACTGTGTTATTATATATTTATAATAATGAGCATAATCACCAAGACTAAATTTTGCTAATTGCAGAGCTGAGCCAGTATCAGTATTGTGAGTTACTTTCTTCTGCAAAGCTTGATCAAACTTATAATTACCTCAGTGAGGCTGGAGCTTTTTGGCAGCTTCAAACCATCTTTGCTGTCACTGAAATGTGGTTCAGCAGAGGTGCAGGGAATCTAACTCTAATGATCAGAGCTATTTCCCTGAATTGACACAATCACAGAATCACTAGAAGAATAAAAGTCACAGAGATTAACTATGCAGCACAATAATACATAATAATCCCTGGGAGTGTTTCCTTTTTTTTCACCCTGTTCACTTATGTACTATTAGTGTCACTTGACTGTGAGGTGTATGCATGTAAATCCATAACATTACTGAATTAGCCCTACAACTGACTGTGTCAGACTAATCAGTCCACAGAGCCAGTAAATTCCTCAGATCTATAAATCTCTGTATATAAAACTGTTGATCAATTAAAAGGTTCCGTCACGATGTGCATATCCGCATGGCTGCAAGGAATAAATTGCCCTTGTCTGCAAAAGCAACAGGCACACAAAGTTTGTATTTTGTGATCCAACAAACGAGCCGGCAAACCAAAAGGTAGCATTGTGCATTTACATAATTATGTGTACATTAGCATATAAATCAAGCATTATATTTGCAAATACCCCCCTTTTGCAGTATTTGCATGAGTTGCATCTCCTACAATGGAAAGCTGTGATCCATATAAATCAATTTCTTTAGTCATATTTATATCCTGGCTCGTCAAGGCTCACTGCCTGCTTTGCTTTTGTATCAAAGAGAAAGAAAAAAAATAGTAAAAATGATTTATCCACACTACCTCTGATGACTGCATCATATTACTCCAGCACAAGTCAAACCCACCCCTGGCATTTTTTTCCCCCTCTGAAAACTCCTCCACCCTCTGAAAGGAGGAGGAGTGAGTAGGAAGTTGAGCACATGGCGTGAGGAAGAACAACAGAAAGATGAGGAAGGTGAATTAAAGATGGAGAATAAAAATAGAGGACGCTCCGCTATGACACTTCCGTTGTCTGGAAGCAGAATTGATTGCTAGCTTCAGGCAGTAACAAGGAATCTGAAACCTTCAGGTGGTCAGCATCTGTAGGTGGCCACAGTGATGAGCATATAGAGGAACAGACATGTTTAAACATGCTACTTAATGTTTTAAACTTACCGTATGTTCTAATTTTTTCTTTGTTGTGTGGGGGAATTATGTTAAAATTATGTTCAAAAACATGACTGAATAAAAGTATCAAGCTTTATTGGAAAAATGACTACTGATAGACTAATAGACTGATGTACGTGCTGTTCTCTCCCTCAGCTTATGAGCTACAGGAGTGCCCTGATCCAGAGCCTTTCCACTACGGAGTGGTGGTGGGTGCTGGCTACAATGTGGGCCAGTCTATTTCCTTTGAGTGTCTGCCTGGGTATCAGCTAATGGGACATTCCATCCTCACCTGTGAGCATGGCACCACGCGCAACTGGGATCACCCTTTCCCTCGCTGCGAAGGTAAGGGTTGTGAGAGTTGTCTTATCAATACCCAAATAATATGCAAATTTTAAACATTTATTAATCTGAACACTAAATAATCTTCCAAACAAGTGAAGGATAATACTGCTGCATGAATGTAGAAGCAAAGTAATAACATGGTAACTTCCTGTTTAGAACGTATTGAGCTATTACATCATTAGTGTGAAGTGCGGCTGTGGAGATAATGATTATCTATTATGAATAATACAATTAAACTGAAATATCGTCCCCCATTAATGAAGCAAAGTATTCTTCAATGAAAATCAATAATGTGCTAAAGAGGAATGGAGACAAATAAAAGATGAATAAAACAGAGGCTAAATTGAAAAGAAAAGTAATGCGTTCCCTTTCTTTTGCCTCGTCCTTGACCCACATTCTCACGCTCTGGCTGTTGATTATTCAATAAGGCAGGCAAAATTACAGAGGGAGGTGATGGCCATGACACTGGAACTTGAACGGGCGTGCAAGGAGATAAAAGCGAGTGAGAGAAGGCGCTATAGAGTGAAAAGGCAGAGGGAACAGGAGATAGGAGTTTATTCTCTCACAGCTATTTTATTTTGTATAGGCCTTTCCAATATTCACAAGTGTGAAGCTGAAAGATTATTATATGAGAAAATTATACGTGTGTGATTTTGTGTGTGTTTTCATGTGTGTGCATATGTGTTGGTGTGTGCAGGAACATGCATATTGCATAAAATACATTTATATAATTTTAATAGTATTACAGTATTCTATATCCCGGTACCATGTGTCTGTGTAGTTTCAATGTGCAGTTTATTTCTATAATAATTAATGTGATTCCAATACAGCACCTTCCTGTGCCAGTGCAATATGCAGTGATAATGTACAGCATTTGATATAATTTAATCCATCCCATCCTAATAGTGTGTATTTCAACCAATGAAAACTACTTTACATTCCTTGACATGCAAATACATATTCAGTAATATACCACTGCGTGTGTGTGTACATTCATGTGTCTGTTTTTGCATGAAATGTGCACATCCATGGCTTGTGTGCATGTATGTGAGTGCATGTATGTGCAATGTGGTGTGTATTTGCCTTCTAAAATGACCAGGAGAAGGTAGCCTGATGCTTCTGACTGTGAGTGTAATTGAATTGGCTTTAATGCTGTGACCTGTTGTGAGGAAGTGCTATAGCAGGAGGTGAAGTGATTAGAGATACCTCGTCCTTAATGGGATAAATATACATGAACCCACACAGACACACACAGCTGCTTGACTGACTTATTGCCATATAAGATTCACACTTACTGCAAATACAATATTTTCAGTCGGTTGGTTCCCAGTTTCCATTCACAGTGACAAAGGCATTTAGGAAAGACCAAATCATTCTAAATGCTGTTTTTATTTTACTGATATTTTCATGCATGCACAGACTTACAAAAACATACGTTGCTGCTTTTGTTAGCAAAGTAAATGTATTGATCTCTTCTGAGCTAATACATAGCACCTATACTTGACTTAGTATAGGTCAGCACCACCTGCTCTTCAGTCTCTCTGTCACTACAGTATTTGCATAGATTTCCTCTGAGGTGCATGAGAGACACAAATACATTGATTTTTGTTACCTTGCCTCCACCTGCCTACTTGTCTTGTTATTATCATCATGTCTTTAAAATGCTTTGTCCATGTACGCTTTTCTTTTTTTGTTTGTTTCCACTTCTCTCTGCACTTAACCTTCGCTGTCTTCTCTCCTCCTCCTCATCCCTTTTCCATTTGCTGTACTCTATATAGCATATTGTGCTTACATGCTTACATTGTTTACATGTTTGTATTTAAAAACAATTGCCACACTGTTTCAAGTTTTTCCATTCCCACCTAACCCTTCAAGGAAACACACAGTCTTTTACACAAAAGGTTTAAGTAGCTTGCCAGTTGATGGCGTCAGCCAGAGGTGCTCTATAGAGTGTCCAGGGTTTAATCGGTAACTCATTTAACATGTGAGCCGTCAGGGAGGGGCCAATCAAAAAGCAGGCAGCTGTATAGCATGAGCACACACATAACCTGAGAGAGAAACAGAGGAGTAAAACATGCAATCTGTGCTTTGGGAATGATCGTATACACATAGGCATCCACGGGTGTGCCGTTAAGCTGAATACCCTGTCTGGGTTGCTTGAGATGCCTGCACAACTGCGATTACCACTTCCTCCTGATTTTCTTTGCTCCACCACGGTGAATATGGGGTTTCTCTAAGGGCACCAGCGGCAATGTTAAGCTTCGTAATCGTTAAGTTGGTTAGAACCTCCTGAGTTCCTGAGGAATGTTTGAAATATAGATACAATTTCTTTGCATGCAGATTTGAGGCCGAGTGCAGGCTAGTTTGTATGTGTGTGAGTGTTACTGTATTTGTCAGGCTGTGCAGGATTTTTTTTAACCTCAGGATATCAGGCATATGTGAACTTGTGAGGTTCTAGTCTTGTCAGTTCTGACATAGACATTGTTGTTTTAACCTTTCCTGTCACTCAGACACACACAAGTTTACACACACGCACGTCCATTACTCATACGCATACTGTACATATACACACACCTCAAAAACCCAGTCCACACTAACCCCTCGCCTCATCTCCACGCTCTCTCTCTTAACCCCCAATGGGAAAGGGTTGAGGCCTTATCTTAGCAAAACACTCCATCCAACTCCCCACTTGCTAACAGGCTTTACTGGCTAATCTTTAGCTCAGACAAGCGCCTGGGCACTAGACGAAGAGTGAAGGAGACGGGGAGAGAGAGACACTGAGAAGGGAAGCAGAAGAAGAGGCGGATGAAAAATCCCCTTTTTCCACCGATTGCAGCTGAATTATGGATCTGTCCTGTTGTACTGTATTCCTGGCCCACTGATATATATACTCTGCCTCTCTTTCTCCCTTCCTCCCCCCTCAGTGCCTTGTGGTGGGAACATCACATCAGACAATGGGACCATCTTCTCCCCAGGTTACCCAGAGGAGTACCCTAGCTCAGCTGACTGCTCCTGGCTGATCACCGTGGCTCCCGGCTTCGGCATCAAACTCAACTTCACCTTGCTTCATGTTCATGGGCCTCACGACTTCATCACCGTCTGGTAAGAAACGACTATGTGGAAATTCCTTTAATGAAATCTTTTTGGACCTTAAAATTGCAGATAATGTTTATTTTGGTTTGTGGGTAAACTGAAATAATATTTCTAGTAATACCCAAACCCAAATCTCAAGGCCGTCTCAACAAAATGTTGAACTCTGTACCTCACGTCATTGAAATGTTATTCATTTATTTGCAATTCCATTTTCTTGTTAGCACCACCTCTATATGTCCTTTTTTCAATCTCCTCTTTCAACTCCTTGTCACCCGCTCCCACTTTTCAACCTGTTACGCCGCCAGCTTTTATTCCCATATTTGCCTCTGTTGTGTTGCTTGACAAAACTGAGTCAGGCTCCAGTTAGCTAATCTCTAATTCCCCTGCCCGCTCCTCTCTTTTCATCCACTATCCTCTTTATGTGACTCTGCAGCTTGTTTTCTAACTAACAAGTACAGTATGGCCTACTCACCATGTGTCCCTCATCTTTGTCATCCATCTTTCTTTTCTTGTGTCATTGTTGCTCTTTTCATGTCCACCATTCCCCCCCATGCTTCCCGTCTTCCTGAGACACAGATGATTTTATTCTTTTAAAATTGCATCCCCCTCCCTCTTTTTCCTATTTTTTAAATGTATTTTCAAGCATATGGATACCTATACAAATGTAAAGGATAATCATATTGTGAGTTATTTTTGTAGGAGTGATTTTTTTTTAAACCGTAGGAACTGTAAAGTAAAGCAAACCTGTCGTGGCAACACCAGAAACCTCTGATCATGACCAATACTTCTGTGGGTTTTGGCAATTAAAGGCACATAAATTATTATTAATTTTTACATCATATTTCCTAAACATCAAACACTAACATGTAATGAATGCAATCAGCCATGGAGGACCAATCAGAGCAGTAGGTGGAAAATTTGTGTGTGAGAAAAGAGGGAGAGAGTCAGGGAGTAGGTTTTGGCTGGTGGAAATGTGTGTGTGCTTTTTTTGTGTGTGTGTTAATGTTTGTGTCAGGACATTTATGTGATAGGTGTATGTCTTTTTGCCTGACTGTGTATCAAGGGGTAAAGCTTCCTTTCATCACCTCCATAATGCATGGCTGGGCCTGCCATATGTGTGACCAAAGACAGGATTTTGCATGCATGATGCTTGCCAGTCCCAGTTGATCCCCTCTCCCTGAGACAAGCTCCAAAGGTCCCAGCTCTCAGTGAGACCGGAGATCTGACTGCCAGCCAACCTGGCAACTTGACGACCACATGAAAAGTCCACATGGCGTGGGGTGACATCTACGTTTTACGGCTTGGGCTGCTTATAGAAATTTGTGTGAGTGAGCCACAATGTCAACATTCTATCGTACTGTTGCTCTTCTGTAAACGGCCCTCACTGTATTGATCTTTCCCAACAAGCTCATGTGAAGCCAAGATGGGCACTATCATGTTCCCCAGTTTCCAGTTACCACCGCTGTGTATCTATCCACTGAATTACTGAGCCAAGGAAATGGGCCCCGTAATGGCGGCTTGGCCAGAGTGCTGTCAGGCAGCAGTCCCTAGCCAGCCGTTTCCAGAGCAGCTTGTAATCTCCCATGCCCAGTCTGACAGCCAAAGACAGATGGTTTTTAAGCTGAATGGTTGTGGCAGGAATCTGGGAACTGGCTTAATCGGCCATGCCCACGCCAGGGGACTGCCAAGGCTGGGCCACAGCTTCCAGAGACACTCCCATTGGATGGCAGTTAGCAGGAACAGCGCAATCCAGACCTGTCATTTCACGCTTATCTGTAATTTTTACCTTATTTCAACATAATCACCCAAAGCAGCCCAGAGTAATTGCTTTGGGTATGATGAAGTGAGAGCAGCCTGGTTAGACTCTAGCTGCTGGAAGCTGCTGGAAGCTGCTTGACAATAATCTGGTTTGGTTTTCTGACAGATATGCGTCATAGAGCCTCGAGGTGCTTTATGGTTAGAGACCGAGTGAGCATTTGAACAGAAGCTGCTGACAGAAAATGCCCATGGTTTATTATCATCACTTTACTCCAGTGCATTGTTAGATTTGAAGTTATAGTTGACCTGTGACCTTTTTTTCCCTTCAGGGATGGTCCACAGGAGACAGCCAGGAAACTGGGAGTGTTCACTGATGGAGAGCCCAATGACCCACCCAGTAGCACATCCAATCAGGTGCTGATACGTTTCCGTAGTAACACAGAGAAGGGTGGGCTGTTCCGTATCAGCTATCAAGGTAAAATTTAATTACTCTTCTTACTTGAGCCTTATTTCTACCAGATGTTTCACACATATTTGGTGTTTGACTCCTTTCATGTCTTTGATGCTCTCAATAAAGCTTACAGGCTGCAGTTCTGCCTGCCGCCCCCCATCATTCCCAATGCAGAGATCCTGATGGCAAGCAAAGAGTTTAAAATTGGTAGGTGAAAATGTTGTCACAAAAAGGCATGTTCAAACACATATAGACACACACAATTACTGCTATCTAGGCACTGCTGACATTTGTGTACTAGATGTTGGTCCTATCCTGATGTGTAGAATTGTAGCATTTTAAAGAACAGTTCAATTTCACCTTCTGGCTTTGACAATTTACATTGCCCAATGTTCACTAACTCTAATACTGACTACACATCCCATAAGGCAATGGTACTGAATCACTCACCCCAAACTACGCAACCCATGGAGTTTTGAGGCGGCATTATCAATGAATGATTATGACAAAATAATCACAAAGCCAGAGGGATTTGAGGCAGGTGCTCTCATTCGCCCCTGTAGAAGACAATGGAGGTTAATTATTCTTATCTGTTTATTTTCATACCTCCTTGACTTGTTATTATTCAGAGACACAAAGGCGGAAACAGTGGCATATAGTGTTTCATCTATAGAATCCCAAGTGGGGATTTATTATGGTACTTTTTTCCACTGTTAACTTTTTCTTTCACTGAGACACACAATGGATCATGATTACCTCTGTGTTATACCTCTGGCTGAGGAGCACTGATTGGTGTATGGAGATATTTTGGCTTGTATCAGTCATATGGATTGTTGCCACCATCTCTGATCTGTCATTGACTGAACCTCTCCCTCCTCCATCTCTTTCTGTTCAGGTGATATAGTGCGCTACCGATGTCTTCCAGGCTACCAATTAAGTGGAAACAGCATCCTGACTTGCCGGTTGGGAACACACTTGGAGTTTGAGGGGCCTCCACCCTCATGTGATGGTGAGTGAATGCCTTAGACTGTTAAACTGATTTACACCTAGTCTTAGCTCGAACTCGACTGAAGTTCAGTTAGACCCAACTTGGAGAATCACAGTAACCCAAAGTAATCCTGTAGATCTCTATGGCTAAACTCCCTTGGAAATTAAATTTCAGCTGATCAAATATCAGCAAACACAGATTACACTGTCATATAAGTGAGGGTCTTTAAAAGTCCAAAACACACCGGCAGTACTGTGCACCAGCATAGAAATGATAGGTGCAGCTGAATGCTAGATGTTACTAAAAGAAGTGCTGTACATGCATTCTTTGCAAAAAAAGAGTAGCTACATATTAAGACACTTCATATTGAATACATGTTATTGTTTACAGAATAAGCCCCTTGAGATCCATCATCTCATTTTCATGGTCCTGACAAGTCATTGTGTTTCACAAATATATCACAACACAGCTGAAACACTGCCTCTTACTCTGCCAAAGGGGTCCTGTTGTGAGTTTATTTTCAGCAGGGTTAAAGGTAGCCAATATCACTTTGCTCTAATCATAGACTGATGCACTAGTTTGAGTTTTGCCATATTTCTGGATCCCATGGGTACTCTTTCTGCCTGTAGTTATGGAGCCGCAGCCACATATCAGTTTGGCAGCACTTTCCATCTCTGTGGATGATACTTGGCTCACACGAGGCAGAGGGTGGCTGCTGTGGCGCTCACTACATGCCGAGATATCGTCCTCTCAGAGGAATCATTGAGTGCAGTGTTCCCAACACACTGCATCATCATAATACTGTATACAACATACAGTGCAATACTTGGAGACTGGGTGCATAGAGGGTCCCTCTGTTTCTCTCAGCTTGAAAATATCTTTCGTTCTCTTGCTTTCTTTTTTAAAACGTCTTGATTCTTTTTTCCTCTGTCTTGCTGTGTCGTTTTGTGTCTCTCACTCATTTGCTTGTGGGTTACGTGGTGGATGAGGGTGAGTAGGTGGAATTTGATAAATGCAACTAATTTGGAGGGCTAAATAGGAAAAATATAGAAATGCACTCAGCGTGAGGTGAAAAAGGTTAGGCGAAAGAAAGAGGGCAATGAAAGGGGAAGAGGAGCTATGTATAGGCTGAAAATGAAGACGTGGAACAAAGTACCCAGGACACCCAGTGAGAGGCAGAACAGAGGAGACTGAAAGTGTCAAAATTCAAGTGAGAAGAAATCCGGAAATTCTTTGTGTGTGTGTTTATTTTTCCCACTACGAAGTACTGCTTTTGCTTGCTAACCCTTCACTTTACCTGCAGACATCTGCGGCTGAGATATGCAAGTGACATAGCCTTGTATTTGATTTTTTTTTTAAATTTCATGCTTTGCGCACAGCTTTGCCTTGCTAAGCCAAACAAATCTGTGTACATTTTTTAAAATCTAAGTGAAAGTCAGTGACAGTTGAATGTCTTTACTTGCAGTTTGCGGTGCATTTCAGCTGTGAATCTGTGCTTATGTTCATGGCTTGTGTGGCCCGTTAATTGTTCCCCTTACGCTGAGATAAACATTATACTGGGGACAAACAGTTCCATCATACTCCTCCTTTCTGCCAGCTGTCACTTGGCCTGCATAGACACAGACCCAGGGTGATGGGGAGGAGAGTCATAGATAACAAAACCTGAAGGAGTCAGAAGTTGAGTGAGACAAAGTTGAGAGTAGAGAGGAAAATAAGACAACAAACTGATGATAGTGTGAAGGAAGAGGAGAAGACTGGATGGGGAAAAATAAATGGATATGACGAGAACATTTTGAGATTACTCTGAATGAACAGGATTTCTTGAGGAAAAAGACAAAATCAGTCTGGGAAAAATGGAGGAGAGACTGCTAAATGAGCAGAAGGATGGCGAGTAAGTGAGAGTAGGACAGGAGTTAAAAAGCGAGACGAGAAAGAGAGACAGGGAGAGACGTAGTTGGAGGGCAGTGAAGAGACGAAGTGCACAGCTCATTGAAATGCAGGGGACATGCCGGCTGCAGCTGCACCTATCAAATCACCACTTCTAGCTCTTGACAAGCACAACCCTCCCTGCACTGTCGAGCTGCCCCCACCCCCACACACATACACACTCAATCGCGCACTCATACATATACTGTATAAACATAGACGCTGGTCTAGCATTTGTCTGGGTTACACAGCAGTGGATGTTGTCATTGTGATAGTCTTCCAGAGAGCAGCACTGGAGCCTACAGCCGGTTTTGCAGTGTTGCTTGCCCCTCAGCACCAATATCCTCTCTCATCCTCTGCATTCCCTCCGTCTGCACTCCCTCCCTCCTCACTCGCCACTTTCCTCTCCTGACTCACTACCGTCAGACTTCTGTTCTTACGTAACACATGTACCCTTTATTCCCCATTCTCTCTGGGGGTTTTTTTGTCATTGTCTGAGGCTCGTTCAAAACACAACAACAACAGTGCAATGTATTGTCACACACTTTCACACACAGGTGTCTGTCTAAACCCAGATCTGTCTTTCTCCGTCTCTGTCTTTCCCTGTCTCCCAACACTGACATACAGGCCAATAAATAAAAGAAACCGCAATACTCACATAAACACAGACACACACTCACTCTTGTTTTTTTCTTTATTTAATCCAGAGGAATGTTGCCAGTCACAATGGCAAGTGGGTTCAGCCTCTCTCGTGTTTCCTGCCACTGGAGCAACCAGTTGGTTTGTATGGTATTTGATTTGCCTGCTATTTGATTAAACTGGGTTGAGTTGGACCCACAGCCCTTAACTACATCTGCTGTCTGCTGAGACCACAGGGAGTTCGAACATCACACACACACAAGGCAACAGCATCAGTACAAAGTGTTGCTTGAATTCATTAATGAAACACAATGAGCTCTGATGATCCAAAATCCCTGTGTTTATCCCCCAGACAGATTTCTGGTTAAAACCTGCATAATCACCCATCAAATTAGTTTCCCAGCCAGCTAGCTTTCTTCATTCCACTCAGTCCCTTCGCCTCCCTCACCTCTTGGTCTATCTCCTTTTTGTTCCCTAGATTTTTGGATTTTTTTTGCCCTAGCCCCCTTCTTTTAGTCCCACAGAATCTCCTTTTTGTTCCCTAGATTTTTTTTTGCCCTAGCCCCCTTCTTTTGATCCCGCAGAATGGATTACAGCTGCCCATTTTTCACATCTTCATTGTCATCCCTGACTTCTCAGAGTTGTTAGGTCCTGATCTACGCTAATGCTTATGTTGTAGCCCATCCCCTTCAATCAGCTCGTTATCACTCCTCAGCTTATGCTAATTAAATACCAACATGGGTAAAGGCATCTCAGCAGCACTGCAGCACTATGAGCTTGGTATATTGTGGATTTATGCATGTGTGCATCCATACTTGCCTACTGGAGTGCACAAATGTGCGTGTATGGATGCAGATGTGTGTGCATCTGTGCTTGTCTGCACGGAAGCCTTCCACCGCATTTGTTTTACTGGGAAGGTGTTGCATACCATGAACAATTTGTACACAAACAGAAGGGATGTCTCGTAGATTGCCATTCCTGCTACCGGTTTATTCCATTCCTTGTCTCATTAAAGTGAAATTTCATTTGGAGCTCTATCAGCGTTGATCTCACCTTGTGTGTTGAAGCTGCCTTTTTCCAGCTGTCATATTTGTCCCCTAATACCCTTTTGTTTACAGCCAAACAGAGTGATGCTTCATTTCAAAGTGGATTAGTTTAATAAGTAGCAGCCTATAGATAAGAGGCCCTTGCCTGTCTCTTTCCATCAGCTCCAAGACTAGCTGAAAGCAGTTTTGAAGATGTGTCGGAGCTTTCTGAAAGGTCACTGACAACACACATCTCATCCTCAGAGAATTGATTGTTTAATGAACTTCACTCTTAGATTTTATATGCTACTTCCAGGTGCAATCAGTTTCACTGTCAGTGATGGATTTAAGTCTTTTGACTCACATTCACTGAGGTGCTTAAAGTTGTAAAGGATTTCACAGACTTTGTGAATGTCTTCTTGGAATTTGGGATGAGAATAGATTACTGTCACTTATGCTTCCAAAGTTAGATGCCAGAAGTACTTTTCTAATTCTAATTTCCATATCATATGCAACATGATGGTACTATTATTGTAGTACATACCGTTGTACATTCTGTGGAAATTGTATTCTCTGAGATGTTGCTCTCAAACTGCAATTTAACCCTCATACCCATTTGCAAAGTGTTCCCTTAATGTTTTGAGTTGGTACAATGGCTATATTATCCCACTGCTTTAGCTTACTATATATGCAAGCACAATATGTTATTGAGTAACAACTACTGTTTATTTGGGAACCCTTTTGGCCTAGGGGATGGATTCCAGCTTTGTTGCATGTCATTCCCCATCTTTCACTCCCTTCATAGCCTGTGATCTCTCTACTGTCGACTATTTAGTAAAGGCATAAAAAGCCCCACAAAAAATTAATTTTCTTGACCTATGGTAAACTACATTTGCAGATATTTAGTTTGTTTTTGTTTGTAATACAATGAATGGCAAAAAGTTGTGGCAAAAGTATTTGACAGGAACATGCCTCATTTTAACATGCCTTTCTGTGAGTGACAGCTTACCTGACATTATCTGAGATTTCCTGAGGCAATAAAACCCCACCTAGTTGACACGCCAAGCAAGGTAAAACAAATGCTAAGAATTATTTGCAAATGCTGTTTAACCCAGGCTGTCTGCCATCATTTTTTTTCCTGCGGATTTAATAATCTCTTCCCCTATGAACACACAGAGCGGAGGTTGAACAAGCCAAGAAACACACACATGCACACAGCAGTAGGTTGACACAAACACACGGCCCATATACAAAAACAAGTGTATACACACACATTGTCCCACAAAGGAGGCGCTGATTCCAAGCATTCAGTATTTCACCACTGTAATGAAGGACCTGCAAGTGCCAAGTGCTGTCTTACCCTGAGGCAGAACAGGCTCGGGTATTCAAATCGCGGCACACAACAGGGGCATTTACACCCCTGGCTAAATTTTCTGCCGCACTTAGTTGGCAAACACACTCGCACACAATGTGCATGCAAAAAGTACCTGGTCACATGCACTTTGAAGTGGTTTTTAATCAAATTTACAGCATCTTAGGGTTTTGTTTTTTCCCCCTGATTTCTGCATTGATTGTAAGTAAAGCCTCTGGCTAGTGTTTAACAAGGTAAATATATGGTTTTTCTGTGAGTTTGAAATGGGGAAATGCTCTTAACAAGCTGTTGGGTTGATTGCCAGGACGGCTTCAGTGTTAAAACAGTTTTTACTAATATGCCAAAGTAGGCCCTATAGATACCAGTGATTTACAGTAGAAAGCAGTTAATTTCACAAGCAAGAACATTTACTCTATGTAGGTTTATGGTATCTTACAAAAAGCAATGTAAATCTTTTATTTCTCCCTCTACCTCTTCAGCACTCAGCCCCATTAGGTGAGCAACAAAAACAATATGAAGAGGGGAAAAAATGTTGTAGCAGTTGCATTGTGTCGTCGTTGCAGCATTGGTGTCCTTTTCATGTAGCAGCTTGTTTTTTGGGGTTCCACTGTGTATGCAGACAGCTCTGGCAGATTAAAAGGTGGGCTTCACAACAACAGACAGGAGCACTGTTGAACGTCTGATAATGCAGACTGAAACCACTAGGAAATGTCAAAGGATGTCATGGAGATGTCCCACAAGAATACCAATGGCAGGGGGGAATGAGATGAGCAGATGGATGTGGTCCGCCCAGACGTGCCACAGCAATAGGGCTTCTAGGCAGATGTGTGCATTAGCTGCCAAGTTAGCATCACATGTGGCACATACTGACAATGGGCAAAGAGGAGGGAATATGCTCATGGCAAGTCAGTAATATTATATAATATATAAGCCGTTTTCTGGACTGATTTAGCATGGACAGCTTTGTTTCCTGTGACAGTATCAGGACCAGAATGACAGTTAACTTAGCTATGCTTTTAGTCACATTGAGTTGCCCTCAAACAACAATATGGATCTAACCAATTCAATTTCTGCTTCAAGGTAAATTAAATTCACTCAGGAGAATGAACAACAATTAGAAGTTATGTGCAATTATGAAACAACCTAGAACAGCAATACATAAACCATTATTCCTATAATTCAAATTATTTTTTATCTCTGCCTTTTATTTCTCTCAACAGTGACTTGTCCCATGAATGAGGTACTGACAGCCTCCACAGATGTCATCATGAGCCAGTCACCAGGCAGCGGTTTTCCCCATTTCGAGTCCTGCTCCTGGGTGGTCAAAGTAGAACCTGGTTACAACATCACTTTCACTATAGAACACTTCCAGACCAGCCGTCAGTTTGATGAGCTTGAGATCTTTGATGGTGAGTCGCTGTATCTTGCTATGAAAGTGAACATACTGTATGTATACCAAGTAATTTAGTTGAGCAACATTATGATTATTTTGACCTTTTTATTTTTCGAGAAGACCTTAACTGAGCATCCTGTTGTGTTCCTGGTATGGGTGATGTCCACTACATGTACTATGTCCCTGTGACACCTCCCCTCCACACTTACTTGGCCAAAGACTCAGTTTCACAAATATCCACAATTAAAGGCTAAAATGAGCCAGACAGCTGAATTTACCGTCCCTAACAAAGCTCTCTGCATCTACTAACAGAAAATCACACACGGGCTCCCTTTCATCATGACAGAACATCTACATCTGTCTTGTACATTTGCATGTGATTAGAGGCACAGTCAGCAACTCTGCCAGGCTGCTCTGAGAAAATGGTGGTCGTATACACTAGTGTTCCTGATTAGTGCTTTTTATCTTCTGCCGAGTGGAGGGGAACAGACGTTTGCTAACCTTGGGGCTGCCAAGTCAATTATGGAAAGAGATCCTTTTTTCCCACAATTAGGAGCTGAGCAAATTTAGATTTTTCCGCAAGTGTAACAAAATGCACAATCCCTCAAAAGCCATGACTAGGGAAAATTTTAAAAAAAGATCTGTGCAAAATGGGAAATTTTTATTAATTATATTCTCTGTTCTATCAATTTACATTTTCAAGGAAAATGCTATTCAAATTATTCTTCAGATTTAAGTGAGTAGATGATGGAACACAAGGCTTTATTTTGAAGACCCAGTGTTAGTGGTGGTTTACATAAAAGTATTGGCACTCTTATTCTTTTGCACAATATTATGAGACTTTTAAAGATTCTTCTCAATAATTGTCCCTCTCTCTCTCAACCCAGGCCCATCCAGACAGAGTCCTCTCCTGATTACCCTCAGTGGGAACTACTCCAGCCCACTGAGCATCACCAGCTCCAGTAACAAAGTCTACCTGCACTGGTCCTTCGATCACACTACCAGCCACAAAGGCTTTCGCATACGCTACTCAGGTGAGTCAAGACCAGGCAAACAATAGCCTTTTTTTTTTTTTGGGATAAGAAATTGATGTTTGACTTTGTTACTTTTTGACATTGTTGTACATGCAATCTCATCAGAGGTGCCTTTGATTTAGTGTGTCAACAAGACCAAGATTTGGGCTGCCAACTGCTGCTGAAATAGCTAGAAATATGACCCATTTCCATGACAACCTAACGGGGGCAGCAGGCATCTGCAGCAGTCCTTGCTGCGCAGCACAGACCTGGGAATTAGTAAATGCTGTTTCTTGTCTTGCTTATTATTCTTCTGTTTCGTCCTGCTCCCATGACGGATCTGTTGGTATACGACACCTGCATAACTTGCTGTGAATTATGACTGTGTAAATATTTAAAAGGCTCCCTCCGTTCTGTATCAACACCACTCCAGATTGACTAATCGTCTCTCTCCTCCTCTCAGTGGAGCTCTCGTCTCCCCGACCGGATGTTCTGTCGTTTCTCTGCCCTTTTTTCCTACTTCATTTTTTTTCTCAGCCATGATAGATTTTGCCATAGCAGGCTAAGTGATGAACGGACAAAGTGATGACTGAGAACCCAAAAGTTGCCATGGTCAATATGGAGTTGTCTTCTGTAGTACCTTGGTGGGGAGGAAGGAACAGATGGCACAGGAAGATTCACTGTATTTGACTGTGTTCTTCATCAATCCATCTTTTGTCTCCATGGGCTGGTCTTCCATCACCAACTTGCAGACATCTCCTCCAGCAACTCCCCATCTCAGTGTTCTATTCTTTCTCTTCATCCATAGCCTCTCTCACTGTTTCCCTATCACCACATGTAGACATGTTCATCTTTTCAATCTTGTCACTATCTTCCTTACTATCTCCTTATGTCCCTCCTTTTGTCTGTATCACCATCGCCTTCCCTCCCTCTTTCTCCTCCTCTCTATTATCTATTCCAATGCAGTCACCTGCCAATGTAGATCGGATTCCTCTGAGCTGCAGGGCTGATTGCAGTCAGACAAGCTGTATGCTATAAGAGGCAGAGAGAGGGAAGGAGCGAGGAACACAGAAAGAGGGACAAATGAGTTAGACACAGATAGAAGTGAAGAATTGAACTCCAGGGTGGCTCAGGAGCTGCCAGTCACAGTGACTGACAGGAAGAAGGCCTTGCCGAGGAACATACAGCAGCTCAGTCGGCATATTAAATATCATTGGATCAATGGGGGCATTAATGAGAATTCATCCCTTGATGACTGTGGACAGGACAAGTGTTTTAAACTTGAAACCTACACTTCACAAAATGACCCAAGCCTGTAGTTCACCTACTGTGTATCATCTACTAAGATATCTTAACATCTTTCTTAGTGAACCTCAGCATCAAATTCCACATAAAGTCTGTTTTATCTAACATCTCTTCAGTGCCACAAAATGGTCTGTCAGTCTCGCATTATCTGTCTCACTGGAACAATTTGTATGAGACAGAAACATCTCATAAATGCTGAACACATATTACACCGCTGACATGGCTTTAAGTTTTTATACTGTAAGGTAGAGAGGCCATTTTCATTGCCACGTGTGAGTGGTTTGAGTCGGAATTTGCATTTTTATAGAACTGTAAAGTGGTCACAGTGATTAAGGATAATATGGATAATACGCTTTTTTTGTGTCCATGGTCCACTTCCATCCTAATCTGTCCCCACAATGAGCACCATTTTCTGTGTCACAGAAAATGTTTTTTGGAATGTTTTCACAGTGTGTGTTGTTTTTTTTGTTTTGTTTTTTATTCTCCAGCAGGTGTGTATTGATGTCATGTTATTGTGAGATCTGCAAAATGCAATTTAGGTTTCCGAGTCCTCCACTCTTTGGGAACCATGGTTGGATGCTGGCACCATTTGGGATGATAAACGATTATTGCAGCTACCAATTTCACCAACAAACAAAAACAGATACTTTGTTCTTGTTATTATGTATCCATCACTTTTATGATCCTCCTCTGCTGCCGCTGACTAACTCCTGTTTCACTTTATAGAACATTAGTTACCTTTTAATCAATTTTCCTTGTCTCTAGTCTGCAGTTTTTGCCTTAAAGAGATTGCATTGTAGCGCTTGTATTAATATATAACTGCCTTTACCACGCCAGGCGGAGAAGACCGATGCAAAAGAGATCTGGGGCTCTGTGCTATTGAAGGCACATTAATCCTTCACCTCCTCAACAACAATTTGCATCATCTTGCATCATTATTGGGTTTTTATGCTCGTTGCACTCAGTTTTATCGGCATGCATATTTATATCTTTACCTATTTCTTTTATTTTTTTCATAGCGGCCTACTGCAGTCCTCCAAACAACCCTGTAAATGGCACCGTGCACAGTCTGACAGGCACTAAGCTGGGTAACACCCTGCGTTTCAGCTGTGACCAGGGCTTCCGGCTGATTGGCCAGAGCAGTGCCACATGCACCCGGACTGCACAGGGGATCTACCAGTGGAATGCACCAGTGCCACTTTGCCAAGGTGAGGGCCCAATTATAGCAGCAGATCATGAGGAAGGATGAGAAGGTTGGAAGTTGTTAAGAAAAACATAGATACAGAAATCTAATAGACTAGATTGTCTTATTTTTCTTAAGTCTTTTAAGTGAGGATAATTTCACATTGCTAATGCAAATCAACATTTCGTCAGTATTATCATTGTGACTGAGCTCATTCAGCATTTAGTCCCACTTCTCAAAAGTGATGAAATTAACCTTAAAACTGTGCAAAGAAAACCAGATTTTAACACTTAATTGTCACGCTGAGTTAAAGAAGACATTTTTATAGCAAATGTATTCTGCAAGTTCAGTCATATGTTGATTGAAAAAACTATCATTGAATCCATTTGCTTTGGATCAAAGTGTGATTTCAGCTGACAGTGTGCCACCAACAGCCCCTCAGCCTAAGGCATGCATCAAGGAAGCTCACTTCACCATTCCTCAGAATTGCTTTGAAGATAACACTGCATCAGATTAATGATATTTGGTTTACCTGAGCTGAATTGTTTGATATGTCAGTCTTATGGGTTATAGTCACAGTTATAGCTTGTCACTTTGCTAATTTTGTCAGTGATGGAATCAACAATAGCAATTACCAGTTGAGGCTGACACATTATAAAAGTTTGAAAGTATTGCTATTTGAAAAGTATAAATGAAGTCATAGCTATTGAGGCAAGATGTATCTAGTGTTTTTGTCAAAAAACACAGAATGTTATTTTAGATTTTACAAGGCTGTGATGTTGTTGCTCCATCTTCATTGATTTCCAATTTCAGTGAATTCTCAATTTGTTTGTGTTCAGATTTTCTTTTATATTCCATCACAAAAGCTTGAATTCTTAAAGATCTACTTCCAGAGTCTAGTTCCCAACCAGATTTATTAACAGGATCAGCTAAAGCGAAAACCGAGAGCAGCAGGGCAGCCATTCAATGTCTGGTCAAGACTGCACCAGGTGTAATCTCCACATGAATTCATGCGCTCTCTCTAGACTTGATTGTTTACTATTGTGCAGATGGCAGCCCGAGCTAATGTTTACTGCACATCAATGCCGGCTCTGGGAGTGTGTTTTGTACAGAAAGTCTATTGTGAGCTAGGCACTCGGCATACAAAGATGGTTATTAAAATATACTTTGCTACCTGTGCTTTCAATCTACCAACCACTTTTTTTCTTTTCTTTTTTTTTGTCTTACCTTCCTGCCGCATCCCTCTTTCCCTTCTAGTCATGTCCTGTGGAATGCCAGTGCCCCCGGTCAACGGTAGTATTGTGGGCCAGGATTTCTCTCTAGGAGCCAGGGCCACGTACCAGTGTAATCCCGGATTTCGTCTTGCCGGGCCTGTCACCACTTCAGTAATCTGTCAGGAATCTGGGAGGTGGAGCCCCATTGAGGCCCCGCCCAGATGTGTTCGTGAGTATTTCTCTTATTATCAACAGAACAAACTTGGGCATATTTAAAGTTTTATACTGTGTTACCTACAATGAGTTCCAAATGTTCCTTTCAGGTTTGAGATTAAAACTCATTTGTCATTAAATATTTGAGCTGATAATGTTTATCCTCTGACCTTCCAGCGGTGACCTGCCCTGACATCGGCCACTCTGCTGTGGAACATGGGAGATGGAGGCTGATCTATGGAACTCAAAACCAATATGACACTATAATGATGCTCATATGTGACCCGGGATATTACTACAGGGGTCAAAGGGTCATTCGCTGCCAGGCCAACAGCACCTGGAACTACCCAGATCCACGCCCAGTCTGCGACAGTAAGTGTAAACTGCACCTCCCATGATCTAATTTTCCTACAGTTTCTTGAGTTAACTCCCTCATTTGCACTAAGAAATATAAAAACCTCTGCCAGAAAAAAGTTATTTGTCAAGCATGAAAAATAATTGCACCCAAATGCATCTTATTCCACTGTGATATTAAGAAAATAACATAACTAAATAGGCACAAATCTTCTAACCAAAACAAAATGAATGAAAGCCAAACAAAACCATTTTCCAAACAAAACAAATCAACAAAAGTATTGTTGATTATTAAGTTTTGACCATATATATGGGTTTGTAATATGTGATATTGTTTTCTCATTTCAGTCATCTCCTGCGGGGACCTTGGGACTCCACCAAATGGCAACAAGATTGGAACACTGACTGTGTACGGAGCAACTGCCATTTTCTCCTGCAACACGGGATATACCTTGGTGGGCTCTCGGGTACGAGAGTGTATGTCCAATGGGCTGTGGAGTGGAACACAAGTCCAGTGTCTAGGTGAGATCTTCAGCACCCAAAAATGATTATAACTTCATAAAGTCCTGAATTTTTCTTCAAAAGTTTTTCAAAACACCTATGTCTGACCCTGGACTCTTTTCTTCATTCATCCGTAGCTGGCCATTGTGGCACCCCAGAGCCCATAGTGAATGGACAGATCATTGGGGAGAATTATAACTATAGAGGCAGCGTTGTGTATCAGTGTAACCCAGGATTTCGTCTCATCGGGGTGTCGGTGCGGATCTGTGAACAGGATCACCGCTGGTCAGGACGCACTCCTGTCTGTGTCCGTAAGTGCTCACAGAGAACAGTTGGTTATTAGTAAAGCTGTGGGTGGTATAATGTATAATTAAAGGCTTCTAAACTGCTCAGATGAACAGAGTAATGCTTCAGTCTTAACATTTTCTAGGAACACTGGTAATCTAGCTAGTTAACAAAAAAATACAAGATCTCAGCTTAATAGTGTTACAGATCAATGTTTTATAATAAGTGCAGACATATATTACCCAGGGATGCTCTTATCAGGCTACTTTAAGACAGATACCGACCGCCAATTTAGTGTGATTAGACCCGGGGCATCTGGTACTGATCACCAATTAATTCCTGTTATTGAACATTTGAACAGAAAGCTCCTGCATAAGCTCCTGCATTAAATACACTCTAAAAACCACCTTTGCTTCATGTCTAAGTTTGACCGTGCCATTTCAAAGATGGGGTAATTATTCCAAAACAATACACTCTATTCCTCTGTAATACTACTCATTTACAAGATTGTTTTAATAGAGGCCAGTGGCAAAAATAAAAAAACAATGCAGCCAGTACAGCTGCAGCGGGGCCTGTGGCTTTAGAGTTTGGAGCATTACTCAGCATCTACCTTCAGTGTTGCGTCTGGACAGCTTTGTTGTTGTTGTCACATTACCCTTTCTAATCCAGGCCTTGTTTATTCAGGTGTTTGATATTAAACCTTTAGATTTCATTAAATGATTTTCTGTCTCCTTGGACTTTCCCAGCCATCACATGTGGTCATCCTGGCAACCCTACCTTCGGTATGACACAAGGAACCCAATTCAACTTAAATGATGTGGTGCGCTTTGTCTGCAATACCGGATATGTTCTGCAGGAGACTGTCAAATCTACCTGCCAGGCCAATGGGCAGTGGAGCAACACCCTCCCCAGGTGTAAAAGTAAGTGTCAAGTAGATGTCCAAGCTTATCAGTCAATGCATCTGTGGTTTTTGGAGAACCTCATGCCTACAAATGAATGGAAGTATAAATGCAAAGAACCAGCACAGATGGAAGACATGTGCCGGATCCTGTCTACCATTAGATCAAGTAGGCACTATGCAAGTTCTTTTTAAAAAGCAATTTCAGGAAACAAAGTTGTGCACTTTGTCATGTGAGCGAACAAATAACTAACATGAGAGAACAGTTTATTAAAGAACTGAAAACCGATGTGCATGCATCTTTTTATATACAAATTTGGACAAATGTTCAAATGCATATATGATCACAGCACAGCTACATAAGCAATGTATAGGCGAGTGAGGACATTGTCAAAAAAGTGTGCTCGTTCCCACATACATGTAGGGGTATGGTTCTCTTCTTATGTTCTCATCCATTTGTGTGGGTAGGTATTAAATTACCTATTGTATTGTGCAAGGTCATATCTTCTGTGACCACAGATGACCCCAATCACAGAGAGAGCGGAGATGACGCGCAGAGACATCCGAAGGGAGAAAGAGTTTAAACGATGCATATTAGGGGAAATTGAAATGAAAAACCAAAGAGAAGCCTGGATTATTTAATTACCGCGGTCTCAACCACATGGTCCGTAGAGGTTCCGGATAGTATTTGATGTTATTTCCTCTTAGCCTAGCTACCTTTGTTACACCCTACAGCTCACCTGCCTGTCAGGGAAACAAACCTGGTTAATAATCATGCAGAGAAGACTAAAAACAATCACAGGATCCTTGAGCTTGTGTGAAAGACAGCAGCCTTTGGAGACCTGCATCCTGGCTTTTGCTCAGAATAAGAAGTACCCTGCTCTGCTTTGAATGAGCGAGGCAAGGACTTTTAATTTGGCAGTGTTTTTGCGACAAGCGATGTATCTCGGCCCCCACGTCTGTCTCTAAGTCCCCACTAACTGAGGGCTTTGTGACAGGCACAGAAAGGGCGCTTGCAAGGTCGGGCCCTGAATGTGACAAGGCAGTGACAGAACCACTGACGGATTGACTTATGTGTTTGTTTTAAATGAGGAGAGAAAGGATTTGGCCTTTTTTTTTAGACATTTATGATGGGATGAGCAGGTTACTCACAGGAATCCTTCTTCAGTTGTTAAAAAAAAACAGAGAAGTGCATTTGGCTGCTGCATGCATAAGCAGGCGAGATTTTCTCCCAGACATATGCCTTAAATCTCTCCGCTCTAGTAGTGACATCATATTAGCATTGGCCTTGTTTCCATGCAGATGCTGACTCTGAGATGCATTTTGTGTTAGACTGTGTGTGCCTCTGTGTGTGGGGGAGGGGGGTGTGGGCGTCTGTTTTGGTGGCACATTATCTTTACTGTTGATGTGGAGACATAAGTAGCATAGAGGTCTTTTTGTCAATCAGATTTATCACCTTAATTACAGCATTTGAGACAAATTTGGTGAGGCGTGCTCTCCTGATGACATCCACCTCACCCGTCTCACCTTAGCCCTAACTAAGCCAAACCATAAGCTTTTCTTTTAGAGGGAGAGATAGTAGTGGATAGATACAGAATGAAGGGGAAGAAAAGGTGAGGGTGGGGCAGGAGTCAGTCAGACAAAGGTAATGATTTCCACGGTCCAGATTTTAACTACAAGAGTCTTGAAGCTCCATCAATAATGCAGGGAGCAGGAGAGCACCGCCGGCCCAGCCACTCTCCTATCTCCTGACTCTCTAATCACCACCAATTTGAGTCACAGCAACAGAGCCACAACACCGCCTTCTTTGGATGACTCGTGTGTTTATTTGTCTTTCAGTGATAAAAGGCAAGAGACATGGCACAGAAAAAAAAAAAACGTCTCTGAAACATCACTTACAGGGCTGTTACTTGGCAGGAGGCCAAGAGGAGGAGAGGGTGACCGGGGTCCCCACTTCTGAGTGGAACAGAGAAGAATTACCTCAGCCCTTTTTCCCCACTTACTTTTATTCTTCTTTTCCTTTCATTTTTTCGCTTCCTCTCTCCCTGCCCACTGGGCCACACACAAAAATGTACCAGGAGGTCAGTCGTTTTAGATGACTGTTGGATCGCTTTTGAGCCTGTGTTGCCCGAGCACATTTATTCAAAGCTGAATTCCAAGCTTGGAAAGTCTCGTGCTGAAGCAGCTCCACTGCTTCAAATACACTTTGTAGCGTTATTATGCGGTAAATTGTAAATGATGGCACCACGGGTCAGCACTCTACTGGAAGGAATACATTATAATAGGTATTTGGGGGGTGATTTAGCTGTGCTGGCCAGCTTGGGAGCATGAAAATGAGCGAGCTTTTAGGCACATTAACATACAATGGGTTCATTTTGGCTGTGGCAAAGGCACACTCATGGGGCAAGACTGGCAAGGCAAACTGGGACATAATGGCTGCATGGGCACTCCCAGGCAGTGTTTTAGAAGCCATTAGAGTTTTGGCATCATAGTACACATTTAGTTGTGGTTCACAGTATAGAATAGACAGCAACTGTTACTCACTGTACTCTGACTTTGTTGAGGCAGTGTACGGTTTTGGTTTGTGTCTTGTATCTGAGACACTCGAGATGGATTGGTACTGGTAGCAGTCGTAGCCTGACATCCTGTCATGAATTTTAATATATTCTGCACCATCAGGGCCTCTTCCTCTCTAACTCTGTACAGCACCCCCCTCGCTGTCCCTCGCTCCCAACTCATCCCTCATTCTCCCTTTCCCTAACTCTCTCCATCTGGTGCTAAACTGACATGGTGCCTCTTCTCCTGTGAGCTCCCCATCCATCACCAACTCAGCTACACGGCGGCCAGCAGGAGACTGGCTCTAATGAAGCAAATGTTTATTTCCGGAGTCTGCCTCCTACTTCATTTGGATTGGGGTGGATGGATAGATGCTGGATGGGTCGAAGTAGTAGATGAGGAATGGGATGGATGGAAAGAAAACACTGCTTGTAAAATGGGCCTGTTCCCTGTGTGTGTGAGAGAAAGAGTCATATATGTTTATCAAAATATACGGTATATTATCATAATAAGACAAAAAAGGCTCCCCACACGGCTTTTAAATCATCATTTCCAGGTGAAATAATTTGTTCAATTTAACCTCAAATGCTTACACAATGTCGTTTTCTCTCTGCCTCCATAACTCTCTGCATCCCTTTCTCCAGTTGTGAACTGCACAGAGCCGGGCCATGTAGAGAACAGCATTAGGCAGGTACTGCCCAGCGGGCCTCATCGCTACAGCTTCCAGACCACTGTGTCTTACCGCTGTAACCCTGGCTACTACCTGCTGGGCACCAGCTCCATCTCCTGTCAGGGGGACGGTACTTGGGACCGCTCTCTGCCCAAGTGTCTGTGTAAGTACCTCAGGGGGTGGTTGTAAGTGACGCTGCATGATTTTCAATTTTATGTATCTGCTGAAAAGGGGACAATCAAACTGTGTAAACTCACCAGGCAATGCCCACCACTCCACCCGAATAAATCATTATTTAAAACTGATTTCCTTGAAGCAGAAATCTGTTGTCCTATTTTAGCTTTCATGTTGAACATCATTTTTATCAAAGTTGTTGACAATTGTTTTTGTTATTTTTTGAGCCACTAATCGATTAACCGACTAATCTTTTCAGCCCTACTGGGTTTACTTCCACTCAGAGTAGGAAATCTTGTTTTGCATTTGTAATCTAAACAGGCTCAGTGTGATAAAGTGATGAAGCATTCTGACGGAATGAAGTCTCTTAATTGGTTGGAAAGTTTTTTTTTTTGATAAAATGTGGTCTGATACTGTGAAATGTAGTGCTAACAAGGCAATATATTTAATATGCTGTGTATTTATCACTGCTTCACCATTGGCCTTGGAGCATTACCACTCATCATTGCTCTCTTTCTCTCATCTCTCTGCTTTGATTGGACAGTGGTGCTGTGTGACCGCCCCAGCATGCCTCCCTACGCCCAGATCTCAGGCGACCGTCGGACAGTAGGCTCAGTCATCCGCTACAGCTGCATCGGCCAGCGTACCGTTATCGGCAACACGACGCGAATGTGCCAGCTGGACGGCCAGTGGAGCGGCTCGCTGCCACACTGCTCTGGTACGGAAAACTACACCCAGATTGACTGTCTGACGGTTCGGAATGATAAAACTGAAAACAGATTTTGTGAAAATCTTTCTATTTTGATGTTCAAGATCAACATAAATTAAAAGATTTGGAACCAGCACTTTCAGCCTTTAATGTTTGAAACTGTGTGCTGCTGTGGCCCCTTTTCTCCTCCTCTTTCTAGCTTCCTGCTTCTTATACTTGATTAATTCAGATGTAATATCACCAAGTCACACCCATGCCCTCGTAACGCCAGACCAGCAAATAAAGAGTTTGGGTGGCAGCTGTTAGCAGATAATGAGCGAAGTAGGTGGACCAAAGATGGAGCCTACCAGTCTGCTCGACAGGCCTCAAGGACAAATAGTGTCCTCCATAAAACTGCTTTAATCTGCTCATATTAGACTGAGGAACAGGGACGCCCACACCTCAGCCGGGTTATGAAGCACTTTAAAGATATCGGCCCCCATACTCTGTCTCCCCTTTCTGCGATTCACTTCCGAGCTCCTAGTAAACCTAATACACATGAGGAAGGCCATGGGGGTGTCCACACATGCAAATGTGCATAGGCATAAATACAAATACATTCACAAAGATGTGACAGAAACATTAACATACATAGACAGTGACAGAAACACACAAACTAGCGCGCACACAGACCCACAAACTAACAATAAAATAACATGCTGACAGTTTAATGTCATAATTCATGACATTCATATATATCCCGGGGATTGCTAGTGTTCTCTCAACGGGCAATAAACACAATCTTTTTATAAAGATTTTCCCGACTTTCTCAGCTATGCACTACTGAAATGATGTTGACCAGCACCTGGTAAAATGAGGAGCGAGAGCAGTACACAGTAGTACTAAACGGTTTGTGATTGTTTTAAATGGAGGATGTGGAATTATGAAGCAAGGTGCCAAATATATGTCGGGTGAATGGAATGAAAAATGACATCGTATTGCCCATTTTCTGCATGTTGAACAAACAGATATAATAAAACTTCATGTATTTGGGAAACTAGTCATTCCTCAGGGAGCTGGAGGAATATTATTTTCCTGTTGGATGGCAGTCGGGTGGAAGAACAGATCTGTGTTTCTGTTCTAATCTAATCTTATTGTGTTTTAATATGAAAACATCACTCAAGCTATTTTTTGTCACAGATTTTTTTAAATCTTATTTTATCTTTCCAGGCGAGTTTGCCGGGCTGTGCGGAGACCCAGGCGTTCCTGTGCATGGTATCCGTCTGGGAGAAGAGTTCACAGTGGGCAGTGTGGTCCGCTTTAGCTGTGAGCCCGGCTATATGCTGAAGGGTTCGCCAGAGAGAACTTGCCTGACCAATGGGACCTGGCTCGGTACCCAACCTGAGTGTCATGGTAAGTAATGCATACATGTATTAACAGTGTGTGTTTTTCTTTCTTCTCTGGCAAACATGGAAGGGTAGAAGCAGATGGTGAATCCCATTTTTTTTTTTTTTTTAAAGGAAACCCATGCGCACCATTTATATAGCAGGATCATACTGCTCAGAAAGTTTTTGCCAATATGCTCGGAAGGAGACGTTGGCCAATTGTCAGACTTTGGTTTCAGGAGGATAAATATGGATTTCAGCCTCGTCTCCTCATTCCTTCAGCGTCACACAGATACTTGAGGGTTCATGGGAGTTCTGCCTCTAATCTACACGTGTTTCATGTACAAAACCAACATGTCCTGTGGCGGTAGCTGTGGGAATATGACGTACTGAGATATACGTATAGACAGAATCAAGGTGAGGCTTGAATATCATGGAAGAGCTTAGAGTAGAACAGTTGCTCCTTTGCATTGGAAGCAGCCAGTTGAGGTTTTTCAGGAATGGGATCAGGGTGCCTGCTCCTGTGTACTGTGGATGTATTCCGGCCACGTCCAAATGGAGACCCTGGAGCACACCCAGAAGACTATTGAGGGATTACACATCCCATCTGGCCTGGGAACGCCTTGGGATTCCTTATGAGGAGTTGGAGGACATCGCAGGGGAAAATCATGTGTGGGCTAGTGATCTACCAATGCAACCTAAACCTGAATAACTGGTGGAAAATTAATGGATGGATGGTTTGATAGATTTCTTAGGAGCAGTAATGACACAATATCTGACCATCTAGGAACACGTACAACAGGCCAGCTGGAGAGTTATGATGGTAACTGAAGTTGAACTTGATGTTCACTGAGCTTCTAATGCACTATGGACATACTATACTGTATATAACACATCAACATTTCATTTAATTTACTTGTGTTTCTTTAAAGCTCAGTTTTCTTTTGTGTACCCTTTGTTTAATTTCTCCCACTGCATTAGTTTTACAAACCTTTGTATGCATAGATTTTTATTGTAATTTCAGGGGTAATAGACACCCAAATAATTATCCTCAATTGGAGTTAATTGTATGTTTTAGAATGTGGTTACTTTGCTAATGAGTATTTAAATTTCATCATCGCTACTTTTTGGTGTCGTTTCAGAGCTAGCTGATCTCAACAAATCCCATCACTGAATTGCACACTTTAAGCTTCCCTTCACTCAGAGATTGTGGCTAATACTGTAGTAACAGTCCCTGATTGTATAATTAGCTGCTGCCTTTGCAAATTGAATGAAAGACACATTGCAAATTTGCATGTGTTTTGTGTGTGTTTGCAAAAATGTAAAACGGTGATTGAGTAAGAGAGAATGGGGGACATTACAGAGAATGTTTTCTCTATTTATTAAACACCACAAGGCTTTAAATTTTTATCCTTGAGCAGCATTGCATCCATTCTGCTGCCAACACCTAAAAAAGCACATTCTCTGAATGTGTTCCATCTTCTGTGTGTGTGTGTGTGTGTGTGTCCGATCGATCTGGGTCTTAAGGTCCTACACTATCCATTATTATTGCTGAGACAGGACAAAGACTATGGAGTCATAGGAGTGCCATAAAAAGAATAAATCTGGGAAAGAATAAGAAATATTAAGAGAAATAAATAAAAGAATAAATAAATGTGGATATATAAAGACAAATAATTATTTTTCCTTTTGCTTTTCCCCTTTTTCTTTTGCTTTTCCCCATTTGCTTTTGCTTTGTCCTTATTACTTTTGCTATTCCACTTTTGCTTTTGCTTTTTAGCTTTTTGCCAAGCTGTCAATCAACTTGCTTCGGGCGGGCCTTCCTGCCCAGGCTGAGTAATCAATTCATGCACACATGAATCCTGCTTTGGTTGGAGCTTTTTAGCACAGACAACAGGAAGTAGACACAACGCGGACTTGCACGTGCACAGTGTGAACGTGGTAGCGGTTTGTTTGAATCGGGGAAGGAAACATCACGGCAGAATCGGAGCAAGAGTTACAGAGAGGTGTCCAACAAGTTCTATTAACACTTGCTCAGTATGTAGAGTAACATTTCAAACCAGACTATGTTTTGAGGATGGTGGAAGATGTCATGGGGAGTCATGGGCAAATGTCTGCGCTGACTAATACAGACACTGACAGACATGACATCCGTTGCCACTGTTGCAGATTATGGCATGTAGGGAAAATTAGAAATAGACCTCTCCATGCAGATGACCAGATAATGGCCGGAACACCGGCGCACACATTAGGAAGCAAATCCTTTTCTTCCTTCCCCTGGCATCCAGCCCTTGCATCCCGTCTACTTCCTGTTGTCTGTGCTAAAAAGCTCCCACCAAAGCAGGATTCATGTGTGCATGAATTGATTACTCAGCCTGGGCAGGAAGGCCCACCCAAAGCCAGTTGATTGACAGCTTGGCCCTTCAAGGAAAAGCAAAAGCAATAAGGGAAAAGCAAAAGGAAAGAGAATTATTTGTTTTTATATATCCACATTTATTTATTCTTTATTTAATTTAAATTATTCTTTCCAGATTTATTCTTTTTTATGGCACTCCTATGACTCCATAAAATACATTACAAACAATGAAAAAACTATAGAGTGCAGTTCTTCTTTCTCTACTGTCAAACATCTTTCATGCAGCAGCAAAAGTAAAATAGAAAGAGGCTGTTAAGGATGATCTACAAGAGGCACTCTTTGAAGTGTTTGAATTTAACTTGATTTAGATTATCAAATCATCAATAGTATGTATGCTGTATGCAGCTGTGACTTTCAACATCTACTTTGTTTGTTGCTTGTCAGTCATGTTTCTTCCATTTTCCTTTCAAACTGGGTTTCCATATAAACTTTATAAATATTAATATTGTGGGTGGGTTTTTTTGTTTTGTTTTTTGATGTGTGTGTGTTAACTTACATTTGTGATACTGCATGAACAGCCAGCAGGGTGTGTCCAAGGGTCTCCCAGCAACACTACAAATAATAAAACATCAATAAACTTGCAGTTGGAGAGTTCTATCTGCACTTATATTGTATTTCTTTTTCCCTGCCCTTTTTCTTACTTTCCATTAACACACAGCCCTTTTCTTCCCTCTTTCTTGTATACAGTGTGTATTTCCATATGCTTCATCCTGTCTCTCAGGCTGTGTTCACTTGTGCTCCTAACACCCCCTCCACACAAACACACACACACACACGCACACACAACCCCCTCTCCACACGCCACCACCACCTCTCTCCCTTGCCTCACTCTGTCTCACTCCCTCTCTGGTGTGTGGTATGCCCACTAGCCAAGGTTGCCCACCTGTTCTCAGTTGGCACAGACTTCAAGGGCCAGGCCACATCTGGTCATTACGGGAGGGCGAAGCCCGCGGGGCTCTGAGGACCCGGGGCAAGCTGGAGACTTTAATGAACTGAACCATCGCTGGTGGCCGGACAGACAGCAAGGGACTTTCTGAGCAAAGGATGTGTCCATCAAAGTTACTTATGAAGTAGGACACAGGGGAAGATGATGATGGTGGTTGGGTGGGTGGGGGAAGAAGAGAGGGAAAGGGAAAACAAACATTTCAGACACATGAAGGAGTATAAAAGGAATGTAGCAGAAGACCAACCTACATTTTGTTAAATTTTGACAATAAGTCGTACTAAAATACATATGAAGAACAGGATAAAAGTCTGAGTCAATGGTTAAAGGGTCTTTAAGAAAACTAAACCCTAAACCCATGATTTTCAGAAAATACAAAAGATTTTTGTTGGCGGTTGATTACCTTCTACTGATCCGTGACTAGAAGGTATAGATGAGTTTAAACAACTTAATTTACTACTACATTGCTGGGTACAAAAATATAATTAGAAGTTTTAGGCATTTAGGTTGGTAGATTAAATAGAGAGATAAGTGAAGGTGGAAGGATGAGTTAAATGAGAGAGTAAGGGTGTTGAAAATATTTCATTAATAGTTCTGACTTCGGTCTCTGATTTTTCCAAAAATGCTTAAATGAAGCAAGTCTGCAACGGTACTGTTCCAACACTCCCCTCAACCACCCTTCTCCCCATTCTACACCACACACACAACTTACACTTTCTCCTCTGGTCACTCAGGATTTAGCTTAGTAAACGAATACTACCTAAACATTTTCGCTGACCTCTCTCTCTCTCTTTCTCTCTCTCTCAGTGATCTCCTGTGGAAACCCGGGAACTCCACGGAATGCTCAGATCCTGATCCACGATGGCCTAACATTTTCCAGATCCATTACTTACGCTTGCAGGGAGGGCTACTACTCAACTGGCCTGCTTACCCGACACTGCACTGTTAACGGGACCTGGACTGGCAACATGCCCGAGTGCTCTGGTAATTAACAGCTCTCGCAGAGAGAGAAAGTGTTTCTGTGTGTAGTGCATATCTTTTTGTCCATATTTAAATGGAAATTCATGCTCCAGTTGAGCATGCTTTTCTGTTGTCTACCTGTTGGCTTCTCATCTTTCTTTGTACTTGAACAGTAGTTCACACTTTGCAATTTGGTGAATAGTTCTGATACCCGCCGAATACATATCCAGGCCTTGCAGATGAGGGAAATACAAGTTAAATTGGTAATATAATGCAAAATATTAAATGTTATGCAAGAAATGCTTGAAAATATGGAATTCATGCTGATCGCTTGTAAGGGCACTTTTTGTTTTTTTTATTTGTGATGAGTGACTCATGTGGATCCCTGGCTCAGTCGGAGGGAATTGGTTTGAGACATGGTCCACTCAAATGACACAGGCCTGACTGACGGCCCTTTTTCATCACACCTCACAAAAGACACACAGCTGCTGTACAGAACCAGGAGACCCTGGCAAATAGAGGTCAATAAGAGAACCTGTTCCTTCTGAATGGAGAGGATAAACCCTAAGCAGCACCATTATGGATTTCAGAACTCTGTAATCCATAGGAGTGAAAGGGTACATGTTCACGTGGACGTGTGAATAGGAGCACTTTTGGTTGAAGGATTTCTATTGATCTGATAAAAACTATGCTATAACAGGATTTTCTTAACAGAGCTGGCTGCTAGAAGAGGATGTTTTGGTAGCCTACTCTCTACGTTTTAGTTGTAACTTACTCTAACTGAAATGTACACTAATTTAAACATTTTATTTGGCACCTACAGTATCATGTACCAAAGCAGTGGACTGTTTGCCGGTGATAATTTAAGAATATTGTTATGCAAGAGGCGAAATTATCTTACTGTGTCTCAGCCCTGTAGGTCTTGTTACAGGGTACACAGTCCTAGATAGACATTGTGGCTCCAGGCGGCACACTCTTACCAGCCCAGTGGGAAATGTAAGTGCTTGCTCAGTCAAGGGGAGACACTACACCTCCAACAGGCCCACTTTCCTCACCCTACTGGGAATTTCGCTGGAATGTTGGTCATATGCATTTAATAATGCCTTTTTGTCCCAAGGCAACGTAGCGCAAGTTGTCCTTCTGTGCCCTGGATTTTCTATTTTACACATTTACAGCAGAGCTGAGCTATGGTACTGCTGAGTCACACAGTGGAATTCTCACTCCTGTTCCCCGCAGGATGTAAAAGTATAATCAAGGAGAAATGTGGTTCATTTTTGGAGCTTTGAGGAGCTTCTGTAGAGGGATACCCATCACAAGATTCAGTCTCTCTGCACCCTAAAAGCTCTAAACTGGAGACAGTCAAAGTACAAGGACAGTTCTTTTCAGTTAAACATATTATTATTAGTCACACTGTCAGTGATGGTGATTAAAGACTATCAGTTGCATAGTAACTCATTTTTAAGCATGTATACAGTATAAATATGTCATCCAAAAGTGTTTATCCATAAATCAAGTGCTAATTATCCAGTAAGACTATGTTGCTTTTTAGATTATAAAGTTTTGTTTGTTAGACGTACTGCTTGGGTCAAATGCATATAACAGTTCATTAACTCTGAGGCTCATCTGGTGTGCAATTTTGAATAGTTTGTTTACTTGCTTTTATTTCATCAATATCACAAGTGTGTGATATTGATTTCCTGCTTTACTGAGTACAATCACATGTAAAACAAATGAAATCATCAAATAATATGGCTCAAACATGATGAGGTAGCAAACTGTATCAACTTGTTTCCTTCCATCCCTGTCCTTGTGTTCCACTACGTCTGTCCTTACTGTCAAATTGTATTACCCATTTTCATTTGTTCTCACGTCTTTATCCCATTTTGTTTCTGCAGTAATCAACTGTGGTGACCCTGGAGTGCCAGCCAATGGGGTGAGGTTGGGCAATGATTTCACCTACAACCACACAGTCAGTTTCCAGTGTTCTCCTGGTTTCACCATGGATGCTGACCGGGCCTCGACTCTTATCTGCACCAAGGACCGCACCTGGAATGGCACCAAACCTCTCTGTAAAGGTAAAGCTTTGTAAGATTATGTGAACGACAGTACGGTGATGAGATAAATCTAGACGAGGCCTCAGAAAGGAAGGAGTGATTATAGAAGGTTAGAGCAAATGAATGTTACAGATATTGTTGTTACAGAAGTGGTCATCTTACACAATACTTGGATACATCGCATCAGTTAAACCAATATGTAGAATCCATGAAGTCCTGCATTGTCTCTTTGTCTCCTTGTAGCAATCGTGTGTGGTCCACCACCTGCCATCCCTAATGGACAGGTTGTCGGTACAGACTTCACCTGGGGCTCTAGCATCAGCTACTCCTGCAACCAAGGTTACCAGCTGTCCCTACCCACTGTGTTAACATGCCAGGGCAATGGCAACTGGAGCGGAGAGAAACCCCAGTGCTTCCGTAAGTGGCACCATGCTGGAATGCCCAATTACATGTCATCGAATATCATTCTGACATTTCTTTTGTATGCACAGTATGTATGTCCCTTGTGTGACATTTCACTCCCCATCCTTGGAAAATGTTGAATTAAAACACAACATGTTTAGTGGGTCACCTCACATTCCCCTGTTTCTCTCTTTCCCTCCCTCCTTCTTCATCTTTGCAGCTGTGTTCTGTGGAGACCCAGGGATGCCAGCCCAGGGGAGGAGGGAGGACCGAGGATTCACCTACCTCTCCTCTGTCTCCTTCACCTGCTACCCTCCCCTCGTCCTGGTGGGCTCTACCAGGAGATATTGTCAATATGATGGCACCTGGAGTGGCACACAACCCTCTTGCATAGGTGAGCTACTTGTTTGTTCCTCCATTTATGATGTAGAGTAGTCTGATATATTGAATATGTTAGAATACAGTACTTGATGTAATAATCAAAACAATGACATACAGGCGGGGGTATAGTGGTTGTTGGCAACAGTGTGTGTGGCCTCTGGCCTTGTTTTATAACCAGAGCACAAAACATGAGTACTATATGTCATTACTTTCATATAATGCACATTAGTACCAGTGTGACAGAAGCTTCCATTGGGCTGGCTTGCATTCTGGCCCCTTATCTTTTCCCTTGTAGTCCTGATTGCCTTTTGCAACCAAGAAATAATGTATGCAAAAACCATTTGAGCTAGCTAACAAGCTATATTGATTCTGTTTTTCCATTCTGATTGGTGTAATTAATTAAAACAATCCAGAACATTTCTTTCACCTATTTCAGAATAGCTGTCGGTTCAGTCAAAGCTTTCTTAACAGTGTAGACATAATGTGAAGAAACTGTAGGTCTGGCTATGCAAGACACAAGGGGCTTCTTTTATCAAATTTGCAACATGCAAACTGTAATTTGCAACATGGGATCTAATCATCTGCTTTTCATTTTACATATTTCACTAATCAAAGCAAACACAGTACTTCCATGCATGAACATGCAAGACCCCTTTAGGAGTCACAAATTCAGTATCAAACCAGTATGCCCAGTATCAAACTATGTCATCAGAAATATTGTTTCCTGCTGTGATAAACATTCCTTAAGCAATAAACTTCCTTAAACAAGGAAGAGTAATATAATTTGAATTACAAGGTATACATGTGGATGCTGCAGTTAGAAGCATTCACAACAGTAACAGTTAGTTTAAACTGTTAAATGTATATTTAATGTAAATTAAATGTAGCCAAAAGTCACCAGTAACTCCACTACCTATGTATCATTTTCTCTTTGTTTAGTCACTGTTGAAAATGGCAATGGTTAAACTGAGTCAGATTTAATCAATTAAAAATAGCACCTGTGTTACATTTACAGTATGTAGCTACCGCAGACATTGCTTTACATGATCTCTTTACAACATCTCTTAGTTGCTCTAAATTCACTGGAAAGACTGGCCTCTTGTGGCTTCTTGTTCAACTTCTAGATATGATGACAACTGCACTGAGACTGACAGAAACCTCTTGTAAATGACAAGTTCCATTCATTCTTTAACTTTTTTTTTTTGCACTAAACACAAATGAGAAATGGTACTGGCCTACAGCCTTAGGAACTAGGATATACTAAAGTAGGTAAATCTGTGCAGTTTTGCAATGATTAGAAGCTGAATGAAGCTTCCTTGCTTGTCCTAACCGATTGTAGGCTACAAAGAAAAAATGATGTAGTAAGTTACAGCGTGCAAAATATAGTTAACTTATGAGTTGATCAATATAATGCATTTGTTGTTGTGAGAAAAAATATGTAATGAAACACATTCTTGCAAAATGTTTAACTGATTAACAGGGTGTGTGGACTGATAAGGCCTGAGAGTTTGTCAGCGTGTTATAAGCTGGGATAGAGAGTGGGTTCAGATCACTAATAAAAGTCTTAGGATGTAGGATTTGTGAATGTGAGTGTGTGTGTGTGTGTGTTTGTATGTATGTATGCATGGTTGTCTGCATACAGTAATTTATGCCCTTCACTACAGTCAGTATTTCACACCAGATCTGTGAAAAATGTCATTTCCCACACAATGTCTCTAAGGTGATTTATCCATTTGTCATGGGTGACACGTAGATTAAATGGGACTTTCTTAGCATGAAAGTAGTTATCATACAATTGCTGTGTGTGTGTTTCAGATCCCGCTCACACCACATGTGGAGACCCTGACACTCCTCTGTTTGGAAATCAGAACAACAGTCAAGGCTACCAGGTATGAATATGTCACTCAAGAAATTAGTCATGTATTGAACAAAAATTAGTCCCTAACCTTAGAGTGTGCTATTCATTTTGTGGTAGCGCTAAAGAGAAACAAACTAAAGCCTGAAAGCTTTTTATTAAGCTATGTACTGTAATGTGTGTTTTCTTCCTTTAGTTCTTTACCTTAAATTTTGCCACAGTGTAAACTGCATGGTTTAATCAGTGACTACCTATTTTAACCTATGTTTACATTATTGATGTTATTAGAATGCACAAATGTACCATGAAGCATACCATAAAGCATATCTATCATGTTGAAACAGCAGTATGCAGCTGAATAAGGTGCCTCTCAATTTGAGGACAGCAAACGTCCAAGGGAAACAAAGGGACTGGAGCACAGTGGTTGATTTGCAGCCTTTAATTCTACAAACCGGTTTGCAAATCAATCAGAGTGTTCCAGTCCCTTTTTTCCCTTGCATGTTTATAATGTGTTCTTCTTCTTGGCTCATTTGTGAAGTTATATTTGTATTTTTTGTGCAGTGTAGTGTTGTGAGTATTGTTTTTCTCTTCCTTAGCCGTAATTAGTCAATTACAAATTACTGTTTCAAATCAAATTTAAGAAATATATTTAATATCTATTTTTGCCCCGACAAAATATGACACCAGTGTTTAAAAATCCCCAAAATGATATCCAACCATCTGCATTAAACACAATGATTCATGAGGTTTTAATGTATTATGTCAGAAATATTCATTGTTTCTTGTGCGCATATATATCTATATATATCTATATATATAGATATATATATATAGATATAGATATAGATAGATACAGACACATCTATACATGTGATACATGTCATTTAAATAAATACTCTCCTTTTTGGACTAATTAACCCAAAAACTATTGAGTTTAACAAATTGATTAAATTAAACTGACACTTCATTGTCCACTCCACATCCTCACATGCTCATGTGTGTCCTCTTACAGATCAGCAGTACTGTGTTCTTCAGCTGTAGAAAGGGCTACCTACTTCAGGGCTCCATTTCTCGCACTTGCCTGCCCAACCTCACTTGGAGTGGTTTTCAACCTGAGTGCATTGGTAAGTACACAGTCTGCTCACGTTGCAAAATCATATCTATAGTTAAGTGGAAAACCTAACCTTGAGCAAAAGTTAACATTACTCAATCTCAATCTGACGCCTACATATGTCATATACTCTTCCTTGACCTGACACCCTGGCTCTTTTTTTTTTCCACCATATTTTTTCTTTCTTATCTGTTGCTCCTCTCATCCCTCTCCCTGCTCATCTCCTCATCTCAACTTTAACCGGTTTCTCTGAAAATCCCACTCTCTTCTTTTTTGGTCTCTTTAATCCTTCCCTCCCTGTCTCTTTCTCTCCCTCTCTTTCTCCAGCTCACCACTGCAGCCAGCCAGAGCTGCCAGCCCAGTCTGATGTGAGAGCCATTGAACTGCCATCCCTTGGCTACACACTGATCTATACATGTCAGCCGGGCTTCTACTTGGCCGGGGGATCAGAGCACAGGACCTGCAGGTCCGATGGGAGCTGGACAGGGAAACCACCTGTCTGTGCAGGTATAAACACGGTTAGCTGCATCCATAAGGGATAATGGAGAATTTAAGTATGCAAAGACATGGACACACATGCACCCTTTTTTCTTTTGCTGCGGCTAAATTTTCTACAATTTTACTTACATGACTAGAGTGAATGGTAACATCATCATCTGACCTGCTGGTCTGGGAACACAAACGCATGCATGCAAGCACAAGCACTCGCATAGATACATTCACCAAACCTCGTAAGACTACCGATGTGTGCACATGGCCACCCACGTTCCCACGTTCCCAGGCAAGCACACAGATGTATTAAACACTTAAAACATTTCACCTCATATTTGTAATGTGCAGGTTCCAATAGCAGTCTTTATTGAAACCACTGGGGTCTGTACTGGCATGGGATTCAGTGGTGACTCAGGTTGGGAAATTAGGGATTCAGCTAATGTTGATGAATAGCTTTGTATTCTCAGACACATGCCAGGGTAGGATGGCCCATCCATCACACAATTACGCTGCATGGAATTACACACACGCACACGCACACACACACACAAGCTTTGAAACATTAACAAGGGTGCAAAACCTGATTGGGCCAATGCATCCCATTGATTAGGTTAGCAGAAGTACCTCTTATAAATGGTGAGGCAGTGTTAACAAGGTCTAGCAGACAAATAGACTGCCATTAAGACACCCCCAAGCACTGGCCTCAATACATATAGGAAAAAAATAGTCATCGACACACAATTATCTAGGATAGACCAATGCTAATGGGTTGAAGAGAAAGACGTACTAGAGGGGGAAATCCATGCGATGGATTCTATGCCAAGCGGTTGCTGAAATAGAGGGTGATGGGTATTTTTAAGGCCATGCCATTAAGAGTGAAGGAAAGAAAGAGGACTGGCCTTAGCACATACCAGGATATTAACAGCGCCTGTGGACTCCCTGATGGAAGGGCAGCTCAAAAGACTGGCAGCTAATAAAGTTCAAGGCTCTGGGAGTGTGTGTGTGTGTGTGTTTGTTTGTGTCTGTATACATTTATTCGAGGTGATGTTTGTGCTCATAAACTACCATCAGTATACCTGTCTTTGTTTGTAGTTGCTAGTGAAGACCTCTTGGCTCTGTTTGTTTGAGTGGGTGTGTGTTTACTACTGTGGTGTAGTCCTGTGGCCCCATGTGAGCAGTAAGGCATTATTAAAGTGCTTCCCTTGAAGCAACGAAATAGTGTCTCTGACTTAGCCACAGCCCCGAAGAGACAACCAGGCTGCTCTTTGACACATGAGCCAAGTCCTGTCGCAGGCAGCCCTCACTCTGGCCACCACAGGGGTTATTAGTCGATCACGTAGACAGGAAGTGCTGATGGTGACATTCTTCCACTGCAATTACCTTGGAGGTGTTGTTTGAAGATTAAAATGGATCTTTTATTTTCACTTCCTGAGGCATACACTGTTTACAGGATGGACCTGTACTATGCGTTTTCTGTTCATTCTGTTTCATTATTTTCTTCAGCTGATAATCGCCCAAGTGGTAAGAGCCCAGTGGGGACAGTGCAGGAGCCACCCTCCAAATTACCAGGTGAGACAGGTTCTGATACTTGTTTAAAATATTTTGTATGTATTTGGTTTCTCCTGTCTGTGATTCTCAGTGGGAATCTGGAGATGTTGTAGGTTTTACTTCTGTATAGTGGATGAGGACCCTCATCAAATTTTTTCTTTACTTTGATTCATTAGTATCCAAATTACAGTATCTATCAGAATGATGAATCCTCTCAAGTTTCACTCTCAACACTGCTAACTCACACCATGTTATCGGATTTCACTGATTACCTCCTCTCTGCAGCTTGAAGGTACACTAACCAGTAAAAAGTCACCTGGCACATGGCATTTTGTTGTTGACAAAAACCCTTTGCCTCTTTCAGTCCCTGGTGGTGTATTTGCTAAGAACTCTCTCTGGAGGGGATCTTATGAGTACCTGGGGAAGAAGCAGCCAGCAATGCTCAGCATCACTGCCTTTGAACCCTTCAGCAGCCGGGTTAACGGGACACTCATCGACCACAGCGGAGTGGAACTCAAACTGGCCGGTTGGTACACCAAAAACAGAAGTCAGAGTCAAGACTATTCTCATATCAGAGACCCCCTCTGTGTTGGGTTTTATCCAAACAAACAATTGTCAGATAAATTCAAGTGAGGACAAGGAGCAAGAAATCAGTGTGGTCCCTGCATGGAGTAGATCATTACTGCTGTTACTGAACAGCAGACATTTTATTTTTTTCCCTGTGGCATAATCACCGTGCAGCTGTGATCATTAAGACGCAAATTTGCATCAGTAACGGCTTGGACACTTCACTCCTCTGTACCTGGGCGCTATCAATCTTCATCACAGCGTAGTAAAAATGATTTTCTACAGCTGCAAATTACCACACTCTCCACTGAAAGTAATGTTGCTGATTCAGACTTACAGATTATTGTTGTGTTCGCACAATATACAAATTACATTATTGTAAAGTCATTCAGTACAAATCTGGACACCAAATTTTCAGCAAACTAATTTTCATGAATACAAAAATGGTCTCAGATGAATCAATCCAGCCTTTCTTCTTTTAATAAATTATTTTTCTAAAAGATAAGTCTATTAGTCTGAGTTTCTATAGTTGTCTTAATGTTAACAAATCCCTTGAAAAGACCAAGACCAACAAGGAATGGATCTCACTAACGAGTGTTGCCTGTGTAGCCAAAGCCTGATATACAATAGCTCATTCCTCTGTGCCTTAGAGCCGAATTGTTGTCCAAAAACAAGTAAAAACACATCAGTGAGCCACACTGTTGCACTGGGTGACATGTTGCTTCATTACAATGGACATATTATAGGTGACATACTGTAGATCACGGTATGGTTTTATTTTGAGTTGATTCCACATACACTGTCCTGGTCCCGTAAATATTCACTAGTGCACTAAATCCACAGCTGAAAATAGTCCCCAACAAAAGCACTATTTATGTTTGTTTGAGTAACATTTGCTGAAAAATAGAGTGCTCAGCCGTTTTAGGAAATTACTGTGTGCCTTTGTTTTTGTCAATGAAGACACAGTTGGTTTTGGTCTTTTCATGGGATTTACTGACTGCAGCGAAAATGTTGTATATTGCCAGCCATATCCTTTCAGTATGTGTTCACACCTGTGGTTTGCCTTCCGCTGACCTGGGCTAGTACAGAAAGTGAAACATTGTTTTGTTTAAGTTTTAGCCAGTGTAAGGTTTATACGTGCTTTATCACAAATGAAGCAGGAGTTATGAATAAGTTTAATGAGATACATTTATTAGAAAGTTTTGGTGTCTTGCCATCATTTATTCTGTTTATTCCAACAACTGACAAAAAGTCATGTTGCAGACATGTGCGATGGAATATCTATGCTTATATTACTCCTAAAGTTATAGCTGTATTTGAGCTTCAGTCAAGACTGCAGTAAGACTTCCTGTCATAGATAACAAAGAAGGGCTGCAGACGCAAACACAACATGACGGGGGAAGGGGATGCATATCTATATCACATAATCCTTTTGAGTGTGGCTGTTGCACCAAACTAACTGTATTCCCCTTTTTTCTTGTAGGTACATATAAGAGGGAGGAAGCTCAGCTGCTGCTACAGGTCCACCAGATCAGAGGCCCTGTGGAGATCTTTGTCAACAAGTTCAAAATTGACAACTGGGCCCTAGACGGACATGTAAGTGCAAGTCCAGGGTCAGGTTCAATATAGAACCTCTCTTTGTAACTGCAAAGATATTACATCCGCACACAAACACACACACCTTTATTGTGAAATATGCACGAACACACATACACACTAACCTTGTCACTCTGGGGAGATGGAGGGCTCACCAAGAGTTTTCTCTTTAATTAAAATGTCAGTTAAATCATAGCCTGGTAATCAGGACTCCACAGACCCCCTCCACTCCTCTCTCCCATATTATCCCCCAACCCCAGGCACCACACACTCCAGATATAATTAAAACCAGGTCACATTATGTGTGTGTGTGTGTGTGTGTGTGTGTGTGTGTGTGTATGCGCGCCACTGTGTGTGTTTTTATGTGCATGTTTCACAAGCCTCACAGCACACAAGTGTTGACGTACAGTATTCCTCACATGTAACATGCTTGCGTGTGCGCGGCGCTGCTGAGTGTGTTTATGTTTGTGCTCTTGAGCAGAAAAACATCATATTAAATGTCAGCTATAAGAGCGCCTCTCAGCTCCTTTGACATGATATTTCATTTTCTGCGTGCAACAGCTGCTGACACTTTGATGATACGCTCCTTTGTAAAACCTGGATGTGACACATAAAATGTCTGTCTTCCATTCCCCTCTCTCTAGGTGTCCTACATCTCTTCATCCAACTCCTTTGTGTACCAGGGATTTGTCAGAGGAAAAGGCTTTGGCCAATTTGGTCTCCAGAGACTGGGTGAGTGAGCTGTCCACTTGGTTATAGAAACCACTGTGACCAAGCAGCCTCCTGGGGAAGGACTGTGTGTGTGTTTCTATCACAGAAATATTTCACTTAAAATATGTCCTTAAGCTTAGGTGCAAGTGCTTTCACAGCATGTAATTTGTTGTGTTCGATTCATCATTTATTTACTTTTACAAATGCAAAAACACTTTTTGGAGAATGTGAATGCAGCAAAAAGAGGCAAACACAATTCACAAACATGATTAATAGTCAGAAAATGACATACACACACACACACACACACACAACACAGTTACATAAAGACTTTCCTTCGGGAGTTTGTGGGTAGTGTGTTGATTCCTGTGGAGTCTTCGCCGTACCAAGTAACCCCACATCTTACAGTTTTGATAAACTGATGATTGGTAAATATCATCCATTCTTTGCTGCGTGTCATTCTTTGGTTCCTTCAGAAACTTCAGCTATGCCGTCATAGGTATAGAACATTTTTTTCAAGGCTGCAGCTATCCATATATTCTGCTTCATGTTTGTGACATAGAAATCGCAGCCATGTGATCCTCCGCTCTGTGATTTTTGCCACATTTTGTGTACAGCAAATCCTTACATCCTGAGTTTGTGGATCTGAATGACTGCCGCAGTCAAGCAGTTATGTGTGTATGAGAGATTTTTCTCCTCATTTTCCCCATGGTTTGGAGCCCCTGTATCTGCAAACTCTCCCCACTCTTCTGAACTATATAAGGCACACATGGAAAAGAAACATAGTGTTTCTGTTCATGTGCTTTTAAAAAGATGCTGGAATTTTGACAGAAGTATTGAAAAAGAGATTGGAATCGGTTTCTTATTCTTGCCAGTTCACATCATTGGTTTACTGCTGCCACCCACTGTTACAATCCAGTTAAAAAGGTATATCTATGTAAAACATTAGCTGCAGAAATGCCATGATGTACAGAGAGATAGAGAAAAGTTTTAGATGCTAAACATAATTTCTTCTCCATCTTCATCATCAATTTCAAGTGTTTCTATAAAAACCAGAAAAGCTGAACTCAATCTCACTCCTGAGTGGACACACAAGATTGCAGAGTAATCTGATATACATAACGTGTTCTCCCAGTACTAAACTCTCCATCAGCCATCAGTGGTGGTTAATTAAAAAGATGTCATTTTTCATGTAGCCTTGACAGATTTAGCCTCTCACTAAGTCCCTGTGGCACACTGTGTTCAGGTTGGAATGCTGCAATACATGAAGGAAAATGGGAAAAACAGTTTGTTTGAGATGTAACTAAAGTGATTTAAAATGCTCTACATTCACATTTTTTGATTCCCTGTTTCATATGTGATACTGATTTTACATTATGTAATCCATGACAACAGATGGTGTCTGCTGTTTTCTTTTTGCTAATGCTGGTGAGGGGGACAGATGTCACAGGAATTTAGCAGCTTTTAAAAAGCAAAGCCCAAATTGGAGTGGCTTCCATATTGGCTGCAAGACAGACTGAAGAGCAGAAGTGCATGTACAAAAAAAGATCAGATATGAACAGGAATGTGGAATTGACCTATTTGGAATTGGTGTTAACACAGATTAGGCATGTGTATGTGCAATGAAAGTTGTGTGAACATAGTGAAAGTGGATGTGAAAATCTGCTGTAATGAGAGAGGTGCTTGAACAGCAGGTGCAGAACCCTCTCCCCCCACTACCACCACCACCACCCTGCCACAGCACACTGATTGAGCAAACAGCTCTTTATTAATATAGAGGACTGGGGCTGGTGCCAGGGCATTCATGTGTATGTGTGTTTAAGTGCGTATGAGAAAAATAGATGTGAGTCTGGAAGGTGGGTTGGACATCTTGGAAACGATCCTACTCAATTTGTCGAGGTTTGCTTGTTTTGTTTTAACTCAGTGGTGGTGTAACTGCAAGTGCAGTTTGCCTGCGTGAGAGTGTTTGTGCATCTGTTTTTGTGCTCGCGCTCACGCAGCAGGGGCTTGATTGGCAAACACCACAGAACCCACTGTTGAATTCCTTCTTGTTTGTCACTCGTCCTTTATTGGAACTTTTTTGGCATTCTGTGGAAACAGGTGGGCTGTCACTCCTCCACTGTTCCTGTTGCAGATACACCTTCATAAATTAGAGAATGAATCTGAAATGACTTAATAGCTGTCAGCCTTTGATGTCAGTAATTAAGAGTCATTGTTAGAATAATTGGAATTTGACGTTCCCAAGGGGGAAAAAATGAAAATAAAGCATAGCAATAAACTTTAAAAAGTCACTTGTCTGCTCAGTCTATTATATAAATGAAGCCTTCCTGGCAGCACTCTTCAGCCATTACAATTCCTTTTATTTCATTGTTTTTTTGTTTATCTGTTTTCAACTTTTATCACGAGTTCTTGGCAACAGGTGAGGAGGCTTATTTCCCTTTCGTTTCTTTTAATTGTGTTATTTATGGGAACAGAATGTCATATTGTACTAAAGTGATGCTAAAGCAAGGGCTCATGGTCTTATCTCTTCTTTTCTCCAGAGAGTTTAGATCACAGCAGAGACAACCCAGGCTACAACTTTGCGTCCAATAGCAGTTCAGTGGCGGCAGCCATCCTAGTGCCTTTTATAGCCATGATCATTGCAGGCTTCGCTCTGTACCTCTACAAACACAGGTAAGGTTCACATTATTGATATATTTCACAATGCTCATCATCTCCAAGAAACATTACACCATTACTTTGGTCCTAATATTTACAAAATAAATCCTGCCTCCATTTCAAGCCATGTTAGTGAAGGTTTAATTCACCTCTGCAAAGTTAGCTGTTTTCAATAAGAATCTTGCTTGATTTCTCTTGAAAGATACATTTGCATTCACCCTACAAAATACATTAACTTGAAATGGATTTTTTCAATCCAGTATGGCATATGTTGACCTCAAAATGAGAAAATCAAAATGTGATATAAAGAGAAAACTCCCCTCCCTGCCAAGAGAACTAACTGGTTCGTACCAGTGAGACGCACTGAAGAAGTAGGTTGCTCTATACAGTATTCTCACACACTGTCACTCACTAAGTGAGTGAGCGAGTATACCACAGTGCTGATGTGACGATTAAAAAAGTTGCTGTACCAGTACACATCAGTACAGCCAGATCCATATTAGTGCTGAAACAATTAGTCGATTGACAAATAATGAATGTGTATGTTCTGTGCATGTGTATGTCCAAGTTCTTGTTGACGTTACTATGTTGATTGTTTTGTGCCATTTGGATAGTTTAATTTATTATCATTACTATTATTTACGTATTTATTTAAATGTCTTTTAATTTGCATGTTTTTGTGTCTGAGCCTTGAAACGTCTCAACAGGTTCATCCTCAAATTAAATTTGAAATTAATAAATAAATAAGATATTGGTATTTCATTCATCGTAGAAGTCGCTTCGAGTTGCTGGTTGCATCTTATAAAATGTGATTACATGCTGATCTTTTTACTGTTTTATATAATTTCAAATGTAGTATTTTTGAGTTTTGTACTGTTGGTCACACAAAACTAGAAATTTAAAGATGTTGCTTTGAGTTGTTTTTCACTATTTGCGGATATTTTTTAAACAAAATTAATCAATCAAAAAAAAGAATCAATAGATTCAACAATAATGAAAATAATCGTTATTTGCAGCCCTAATCCATATTATGACACACATCTCATTGTTTATCACATTGATTTGTTTCATTTCAGAAGAAGACCCAAAGTCCCCTTCAATGGTTACGTGGGCCATGAGAACACTAATGGACGGGCTACATTCGAGAACCCTATGTATGACCGTAACATCCAGCCCACTGACATCATGGCCAATGAGACAGAGTTCACAGTCAGCACAGTGTGCACAGCTGTATAGCAACTGCTTCCTCCAGAGGTAAGAATCCAACACCACCAGGTCATCTGGCCTCATGATAAAGAAAGGTCTTAGAGCTTCAGGCATCCTTGGATCCACATTTCTCTGAAAGTACATGAAGGTATCACCTTGTGGCTAGCTCGAGCTAATCACACATCCAAGTCATCATAACTGCTGAAGCAACAAGACACAGATTCTCAGAATCCAGTTTGAAGCTTAAACGTTTTACACCGTCCCTCAAGAATTTTCTGAGGATAGAAAAACCTGTGATTGGATTTTTTTTCTGCTGCATTTGCTTTGATCTGTATCTCTCATATTAATGAATTTCATTTGGTTTGTTTATACTTTATTGAAAAATAGATATAATATTTATTTTTTATTTTAACACTGAGAATATTACATTAATGCTTTTATCTTGTCTGTGATTTCCCTCATCGTTATCTCCATGCTGTCGGTTATTGCTTTCCGTTTTTTCTTTGTCTATTTCCCTTTAACCATCTTTCTCTTTGCTTGCTTTTCTGTGTATTTTCTTTTAATTGCTCTTTTTTCCTCCTTCCCCTACCGTGTCTTGTCCTTTTCCTTTTCCTACACACCCATCACCCCATACATCCATGCACTCATCCTTGATTCAGTTAGGGGAGGAGAAGTGCACCACATCTTCGCCTGCCTGCCAGCAGAGGACATCCATAGTTCCTTGTTCAGAGGGCAAGACAAAGATTATTTTATTCGCTGAAATACATTCAAGAAACATCTCCAGTGGCAAAGGCTCTTACAAGAAAAAAAAAAAGAAACCATGTGAAGACAACAGCGACTGTAACAAATGCCAACAACAAAATGCTTTTTGTAACTTTACATGGTTTCTTGATCATTTTCCATATTTTGAGGAAAAGCTTCCTCCTGAAACTACAGCCGGCAGGAGTCACGCTGGAAGCAAAGCTGTGATTACTTTTCTCACCGCCCTCCGCCTAAACCCAAAGGGAATTTTATGGTCAACTTTAAGTCAAGAAATTGACCTGTAGCTAACAGAGGTCTCTGTGCAAGTGAACTGTATGGCGGACAGCGCCGTGTTGGCCTGTGTGAGTCAGAGAGAGACGGTCTGGACTGTTTTGATCCACTCTCTGTTTTCCCTGTTTTGTTTTGTTTTGTTTTTTTGCTCTCTTTTTATACGCTGCTTGCTTTCTGTGATGAGTAACTGGGAACCCTGTTTTTCCCCCAACTGTCTGCTCCTGAGGCTGTTGAAAGGTTTCATCAGAGGCCCTGAGTCTCTGGCTGAGGATGAATTAAAAATTCAGTAAGGCCATGTTGGAGACACACATTCTATCATCACTTTTTGAGCTTGACTCAGTCCTCTTCGCTTTTTTTTTTTTGAAGCAGGGATGAAATTCTGCTGGCTGAGGCAGCTGTGTCCAGAGCAGGGGTTAAAAGTAGCTAGGGCTGTTGAAAAAAGCACTTAGTGAGGTTGTGTATATGTGAGTGTGAGACAGAGAGCGTGTGCATGTGTGTGTATTTCTGCACACATTTGTGGTGGCTGCATCTGCAATCTACCCAAAATATCTCCTGTCTGTTTTGGCCCCAAAGATTCCACCAAGCACGTGACTGATAATATGCAAACTTTTCTCCACATTTATTTGAGTTCATTCTATTTTAAGAAATTCTGAGGATTTGGTTTAGGATTATCATGATACCTGGATGCTCTGGACACACACTAATAAAATAAAAGGATACTCAGAACAAATAACTGACAATGTACAGATCCACTGAGAAAACTAAAACTTAAGGTGTGTCAGTCTCTAGTTACAACTTTCATCCACTTTCACTTTGTTTTAGTGATTTGTGTGCAATCACTTTACATTTTTGCGTCTGGGAGAAACTGAAAAGAAAGTGTGGTTAGACAAATCCACCTTTCTAACTGTTGCACCTAAATCAAAACTGTTAAACAGGAGGCAATACTCAGATTTGCTTCGGTTATGACCTTCCTGCCACTGTCGCTCTGAGGCACTTGAAGAGAAAAAGACATGGGCTGAGTCAAAGTAGTTATGGCAACTGTGATACAGTATATTTCCATGGATATATAAACACTTTGAGACATCTCTTCTTTTTTTTCTCCTTCATTTCCAAAAATCAGAACAAAGCTGTAGCACCAAGCCACAGAGCAACAAGTGGCACATTCTCCTTGGAAAGACTGCTAGTCTGCTGTCAGATTCTCCGCTTTCGACCTTCTTTTTGAAGGTAGTGCGTACTGTAGTTTATCTGAGATCAAGATGCAGTACGAGCTCCCTAAACTTGGCCTTAGGAAAACAAAGATCAAAGTGTGGTCATGTTTGAACTCCCTCAAAATGTTCAACTGTAGGCGCTTGAGTCTGAAGAATGGATGAGTCAGTGATTTGTTCCCCTTGGATTACATTCAGGTCTTTTCCTCAAAGTTAACTTCTGACAGCTCCATCCTTTTGAAAAAAGAGTAATGTTGCTTTGTTTTGTCTCCACTCATGAAAATGTTGCAGAAGGCTTCCTCGGAGCCGCGACAGCAGGACAGTTTGCTGGCATACTGATTAATCCCATGCATTCAATTGAAAATGATAAATATGATGTGGGGAAAAAAGTGTTTATGCCTCTAATGCTAACACTCCTCAAATCTGTGGCTACTGCGGAGTAATATACAGAAAATATTGTTTTGAAAGTGCGAGACAGGAGGGAACTGACATCAGATAAAATGGCAGGACTACTGTGGCTAATGAATGACTTGCCTGATGAGAAGAGAGGATTGAAAACATTCATGCTTTTGTGACCCTTTCAGTGTGTGTGTGTGTGTGTGTGTGTGTGTGCGCGCGCATAAATTGTGTATAAGCGGTGGAGTCGAAGGAAGGAACCCTACTGGATTTCAAACACCCTGCTCCCAGCTATTTACCACTTACCATCCCCATGCCTGTGTATCCTGTGGATGCTGAGTGGGGTGAATAGTGCTCGAATTTCACCGCAGCAAATTGATTCATGACATGCAATTTGCTTTAATTTAGCCTTGCCTCATTGTCGAACCCATATCGAATCCTGAATTCACCTTGCCATTATCACTGACAGGACAGATCCTCAATTTTGTAATGTTTGAGTCCAAAAGAAGCAGTCTAAAACATCCACACTTCTGTGATTTATGTACCCTTTGGCATCCTTCTTTCCAGTGTAGAATTAATTAGTGGAATTAAGAGGAAAATTTTACTTGCATGGATTTGTTTTGGCACATTTTTATATATATATATATACATATACATATATACATATACATATACATATATATACATATGCAACAAAGTGGCTTTCACAGTCAAATCAACCTCCATACCAACAGGTTTTTTAATAAAGTCTTTAAAATCACCTACAGTACATAATTTCCCTCAGAAATCCAGGCCTTTGAAACCAATCACTGTATTGTTCCTTCAATCAGTTTCGCCGTGGGTCGGTAATTGCTTTTACAATTTTATTACTTTTAAAGCTCTCGCTTATCTCGACAGTACAGATAGAATATTGCCCCTTGCCTGCTCTGGTTGTGAATTGATGGAAAAGGAAACGATTGAATTACCCTGGAGATTTCACGGGAGAGAGGAGCAGTTGCACTTGCATTATCTTGAAGGCATTGGTACTCAGTTCTCATAGTTTTGTGCAGCTGTTGCATTGTGCATTTCATTTATTTTTTATTCTGAAATTGCTCCAAATATTTGCGCAGAGTCAATAGCTTCATTACATTCCAGTTAGTTTCTGTTAAGGCCACTTTGAAGTGGTCTTTCCCCTCCATTCATTCCTCCCATGGCAACGTTTAACACACATTACGTAACACTTTATTAAGCTGCGCTGAGTATTAAACAAACAAATGTGATTAGCTAGTGCAATAGGATATGATGCCCCCACTCTCCAGACGGAACTGATTCTATTTATTTGGATTTAGACTGTAGATTTGGACAAACATTATACAGAAGCATAAGCTTACACAACTATGATTGTTTTTACCAACAAGGGCTCAGTCTAAAGAAATTCAGAAATGGTTTTAAAGGGCCAGACTCATACCTTTTCCATGTTTTTGTACCTCTTCCAGTCTCCAATAAGCACTTTACATTATAGTGCCTTGGTACAACCCCATGATATGATGAACCGGCTTGAGTGTCTCTGATTTTGGGTTCAGGAATTCCAAACATCATTATTTCTTTACTAAGATTGGGGGGATTATTATGTTTTTATGTCAGATATGAAATTAGAGCTCTTTTCTGGTTTTCAGTCAAGTCCTTGTTATCATCTCTGCCTGTGTAGTATAACCCAGACACCCACATGCAGACACACACCTACATCTGTGTTTTTATCTTACAAGAAAAACTGAGCTTGTTATCTTATCAGAGAAACCATTAATTTTTGCCCTTTTTTTTTTCACTTTTCCTAAATGAGCGATGAGCTCATTAGTACTGTATTTCGATGTGCAAGGATTAATGTCTTGGATTTTACGTGCTTGCCTGCATGTTTGGCTATGCTTTGTTATGTGTGTTTTTGAGAGTTTAAAAAGTTACCTTTTCAACCAAAGAAAATTATTCAAATTCAGCCAAATTAGAATTAGGCATAATAGCATAAATTAAGATAAACGGTTTCAATCAGTTCTCGTCATGCTTCATTTAGTTTCACCAGTTAGAAAAGTTTTTAATGGGGAACAAGACATTTTCAAAAATTCATTCTGGTAATTTTGGGAGTTTTCACTTAATGGGTGCTACATCTATAGAAATATTTACTTTTTAACCCATCTGGGTTAGTCCAGAAAGTTTTCAAAGAAAGTGCAGCACAGTTATATGAAAATGAAGATCAGGGAGTTCTGGATGGAGCTGTGCTATAAAGAGTTTGAAGAGAGTCTTTCTTAGTAGCAGCTGGCTACTTTCTGGTTCTCTCTGCATATTTTAAGACAGAAACTCTGTTCATCCCCAGGTTCATTTTCGTTATCAGCCAGACACAGCTCTGAGTTCTCCCCTGCTCACCATCTCTTTTTTTAGATGAAACACACCACAGCTACAGTATGTTCTTTGAGTTCCACATTGAGTTTACTGAATTTCCTGACAGTCAGGGACTAGACCAAAAGCTTCGCATTTCTTTCTGCAGCTAGAGCTCTCACTTTTCTGCACAGGCTGCGATGTACATGTATTGAAAAACCAAGCAGTCCATCAGTCATGCTGTGACATATTCCGCATCAACTATCATTTATAATCTCCCATCTTTCATTGTCACTGCATATTGACTGCTACGACAAAGCCACACTTACTGCTGTGTTTGTCAGGCCCATTCCATGCAATTTGCCTTCACTATTCAGCCCATTTCGGTGTGTCTCGTTGACTCAAGCATGGGGGAGAGTGAAAGGAGATGTATTTTGGAAAGATTAGATACATTTTATTCTATAAATGGAGATAAGAGTGGACACGTAGTTCCATGATTTGGAATCAGATCAGTGAAGTTATTACTGAAAAACGACTGAATGTATTTCATTTCACTGAGTGCATCAGAATTTATCTATCTATATCTGTGTTCAGTATCTGTAATCCCACAACTGCTCCTCTGTTTGTGTGCAGTAATGGAAAAAAAAATCTGTGTTGTCACAATGTGTGATAATAACAACAGAATGTCCAATTTATCAAGAGTATGATATAGCAACATATTTACAGTGTTGCTTTTTATTACATTCCTGTATGTTTGTCATGGCAACAACACTATTACAAGGTCCTATGTTTTCTTTTTTCCTTTCTTTTTCTTAACATTATTTCATGCCAGCCCAGTAGATCTCTGAACTAGCCTCTAAATGACACTAAAACTCATGACAACCCATAGCTCCTAAGCGAGATCAACACGGCCCTTGAACGCCTCAACAAAACAACAAAACAGTAAAAGACAGTGTCAGTGTCTTGCTGTACACCAAAAGGGGTTACCTGTAAAGAAATGGACAAACATGGAGCAGACTGTGTAACTACAGAGAGCAACTATGGAGGGAAAGTGTCTCTAAGAAAAGAGAACATGTTAACGAATAAAAAACTTTTTTTGTACAGAGATATATTTTTATGAAAATACATTTGTAATATAAAAAGAAAAAATGGATTGACATATATGTAAATGTTTTTCTTTTTCATTATTGTAGTACAAATGCTAGTGGGGAGTATATGAAAAATCTCTATATAAATAAATAAATAAATAAATAAATAAA
>LKNJ01001418.1:0-69849 GCA_002120245.1 Maccullochella peelii | reverse complement strand
TGGATTTTGGCACTGATAAAGTGTGTTTTAATCGGATTAGAAAAATAGAAACAAGGCTTTTTGTATATGTAAAAAATATTGTACATAAAAGTTTACATACATACTGTACATATGTAAGACCCACCATGGCTTGTCTGCAATATATAAAATGTATTTTATCCGTCTGTATATGATGCTTTGCATTGTGTCTAAGCTTATTCTACTTTCTTGAACTTGAAACTTATTTTGAAGGTTTTGGAATAAAATATAAAACCTACTTTCCATCTGAGTATTTATTGAATGCATGCGTTTATTGCCTCAAGCCCGGAATCCATTAGTTAATCATGCACAATTAGCCTCTAGGGGTAAGAAGCAATGCCAGTGCGTATAACCAGTGTTCCCAGAGCAGCTTATCATATGTAGGTAAAGTTTCCACACGGAGTTTAATATTTCTCCATACAGTACACATACATTGTGTCCTTTGTGTAAGTGTACGTTTGTATGTGTCCACATCAAATGTTCTCTCTGCATATTGACTGTGCACCTGCACTCTTATAGTGATGTCCCATCCCCGGGACAGAGACAAAAACACCACATGTTTTTGTTCTGCTTTGTGGAACAGCTAAAAGAGAGGCCTTAGGGGCCTTCCCGGTTCATAAACCAGAAGCATTTCTGAGAGGTAGTTTGGTGCCAGGTCATGTTGTGCCTTATAAACTCATAAAATCATTTTAAAATCAATACGAAAACTAACAGGTAAGTGTAAAGACTTAAATAGGTGTATTATGTGCTCTTCTTTTGGCCTTAATCAGCACTCGTGCAGCAGAGTTCTGAATAAATTGTAGCTGATTGATTGTATTCTTGGGTAGACCAGAAAGGACAGCATTACAGTAGTCTAACCTGCTAGTTATAAAAGCGTGCATCAGTCTCTCTGTGTTGCTCAGAGTTACTAAGTTTGTGTGTAATGTCCTTTCTAAGTAAAACTAGTGATTCACAAGAAGATATGCCTTCAGCTAGTAAAGACTTGTAAGACTAGTAATGTGTAAATCAGTTTCTAGGAAACATCTGTGGAGTCATCCAATGAAAAGCAATCAACTATGTAAACAGGAAGTCACTGTAGCATCACAAGCAATAGCATAACTTCCAAAACTTAGAGTTTTAGCAGGCCTGGCAATATATTAAACTAGATTTGTGGTACAACTGTTATTTTGTGAAATGTAATTTAATATTTTCCCAATAAACATTTTGATCAAGTGTCAGGTCAGATGTGTCGACTATATCCCATTGGCCTTTTTCACTGAAGACATATCGACATGTCACAGTAGGAAAATCACAAATGTAAATGATAAATTTAAAGATGGCTGAATTCCGTTTAGCTGCTTCAGTTTTACTGTCCTGGTATTGTGCATGCTGACTCACTGTCATGACTTACTGAAACATATGGAATAGAGCCATCATGCTATCAGTAAATAACATTAACAGTGTTACTGTGCTTTTCCTACAATGGCAAGTCAAAATGTCTGCTGTTAAATTACAGGACCTGTTCTACTCGTTACTCTAAATGGGTATTATATTAGCACACAGTTACACCTGGCAGTAAGTAGATATAAATACTAGTCAATATTTACTAGTTTGTGTAATGCAACTGGTTTCAATTTAGTGGTACATAAATCTTCACTTGGTAAACACTCATTTTATAACTAGGCAAAATTTGAACTTATAAACAGCTGGTGCAACGAGATCCAATCATTTGTTAAGTAACTTAATGTCTGAAAGAATATGAGCTAAGTAATGGAAGTCTTAAAGGGGCATACATTACTCTCATATAAACCTTAATTTAAATGAGCTAACCTGGTTAAAGTGTTTACATAGCAGGTGCAGTAATCCGATATTGCCTTCATCTTGGTATAGTCAAATGATTAATGTGCATGTTAGCACAGTGATGTGACTTTAACAAAACCAATTTGTAAGCTATTCTACTATAAAAAAAAATACATATTTAGAAACTTTAGAAAGGTAGTATGCAAGCAAAGTAAATAATTGTAGTTTTTCTGTAAGGAGGCCAGAACTGGTAGTGCCGTTAAAGTTTGAGCTAAGTTTTCAAAACACAGCAGGAGAGAGAAAATGAGATTTTAAAAGGCCAAAATCTCAGCAGTTAACTTAGTAAATAATGTACTGTTTATCTCAACATTGTAGTCATAAAACAGTTTGGACTTCTCTGCATTACATCGTTTAATGTATTGTGTGTTCTGACAGTATAGACATAAAAGCACGCCTCCAGAAATGTATTTAGTTCTCATTTTCACTGCAGCAAAGTTGATAATGGCGGCAGAAAATGCCTTGCAATCCTTTATGTTTTTTTTTGTTTTTTTTCCAAATGTAAGTACTAATAGACTGCTGAGAAAATGGCCTCATCTTATCTTTTATTCAGATTTTGCAAAGGTTGATACTTTCTTTTACAAAACAAGAGCTTTAATCACATAAATCATTCCTTTTTTATGATATATTTTTACATGTAAGGTACTTTTAATCACTCAACATCAGTTAGGGACACAGGCGGGGGGTAGTCCTTTCTGTGGTAATTTTTACAAGAAAAGTAGTAAAAGCAACTTGTGGTGGAACTTCTCTGTGGTTCCATTAGTGCACTCCATATCACACAAAACTACTCCTGCTGGTTCAAATAAGTGAGTGTGTGTGTGTTTGAGTGTGTGGCCGTGTTTCACCCAACTATTGGCAAGGTTAGAGCATTTTCTTGATTGATTAAATCAACAGCCATACACGGGTCATTAGTCACTCCTGTTCTCGACCAGGTTTCCCACAGTGATTAATCAAACCTTGTCAAGTTGACCTGACCTGCAAGAGCGTTCCTTCACAGCTGCCAGTTAGCCCTCCGTCCTCAAGACTGGACTTTAAAAAATGATCATGGCCTCAGTGTTTGTGTCCCGAGTCAATGCGGAGTATTAACTTAACGGCCGCTCTACTTTATCACCGACTGACGATACAGATCAAAAAGAAGCTATTGATTTAATTTCCAGGCAGATAAATCATACATACTGCCATGATCTCAAAGCGCTCTCTATGATTGCTTCCTCATCAGATTAAAATCTGATTCTGCTCAAATGCACTGTAAAACGGTTCATCCTCATCTGAGGCTGTTTGTAAGATCAAGTGCTGTGGTGAGGATCCACTCTTGGGTTTCTGGGTTGGGAATTAATATAAGTTGCTCGTTGCTCTGGCTCACTGAGAATTCTCTTTATGTGCATCATTGGTTCAGTGAATTCCAGTAAGTTCTCTGATCAGTTTGCAGTTACTGTATCATTGCTCCCATGAGTCGAGGTGATGGCATGCTAATTCTGCCTAACAAAATTCTGAGTCACTCATATTATCCCAGCCTGTATTCAGAAGCCAGTATAACGTCAACATCAGTTTTACTGCTTTTCTCTTACTGTGCCACCCAAATGTCTCCCTCAGGCCTTTTAATATCAATGAGGGAAGTTCTGAGGGAAAAGAATGGAAGAGAAAAGCTTTTCAGAGGTCTCAAGAGTTTCTTTGAGCGTGGAGATGCAAGACGACAATTAGCTTTGTCACTTTTATCACTGCGCTGAGTCTGACACATCACACTGACAGCCATACACTCTGCCGACTTGCCTGAGATGACAGCTTCCTCCAATTACCCAGGTGTCCGGCAGCCATGTTTCCCTTTGTTGCTTTTTTAATAAGAGAAGCTTATTACACCACACTGAAAAACAAGACTGTACAATTCATTGCAAAGATAATTTGGGCCTAAGCAAGTCCCCATCTCAATTTAGTGTATATATGAACAATTTACTGGAATTCCTCTCAGAGAGGCTGCGTGTGGTTTTTGAGAAATTATAGAGTCATTACGCCTTTAGCAGGCGAATATCAATGTCTTGGTTCTCGTTACAACTGCTTTTGCACTGATAATCCTATACATATGTTGTGGATATGGATTATTTCCTGCACTAAACACATTCCCTTTTTTGTAATGAGCATTACACTGACTTGGGGAAATGATATGCCATTATTACAATCTGTTTTCCTATGTTTACCCTTGTTTAATTGCTTTCCCTGTGTTTGTTGATAGCAAGGTCAGAAGGGGCATCTCTTTTGGATCAACCCACTCAATTTCCTGCTATCCCTTGTTTTACTGTGTCACGCCGGGATATTCGAAGGGACATCAAAGCAAGAGGTTTACCCTTGCAAATCCCCCCAGTGTGCTGGCCAGGGCCTTGGCTAATATCAGGCCAAATCCACCCTCTGCTGTCCCAGAAGACATTGGACCTAGGATGAAGGGATTGACTGATGAGAGGAAGTATATATTTGCTCTGTCAGTTGAGTTTGTCAGCAGGGGGCTGGCTTGCTTACTGCAGCCAGAGCACCATGGGAAGGCTAACTCACTGTAATTACAAGTAAATATCAGAGAGCTCTGTCCTCGCTGGCGTTTCCTCAGGCCAAGCTCTCTAATCTGGTATCCATGTAGCTGTCATGAGCCTATAAGAATATGAAGGTACACCATAATCAACTGAAATTTGAGAAATCCTTTTTTAAAATTCAATTAGTTTAGTCAGCCTTTTCATTCTGATCTAAATGCATTCTACACATCTCTCTGTTTTCAATCATTACCCTGCTGAAGTTGCAAACTTTTGCTGGTAAAAAATGGCAAGAACTATAATACTCCTCAGCCTTTCTTTGTTCCAAATAATGCAGTGTTTTAATAAAGAAAGAAAGTAGAGGAAAGAACAGACTGATAATGTGCTTGTGAGTCTTAGAATGAGAGAAAACTTCTCATTATCTTGAACAATGAATGAGTTAAAAGAAAATCCTAGCTCCTTGATAACAATCAGCAGTGAATCTCCAATTACCACCAGCCTTGGTTCATAACAATAGGACAATAACTAATAGGGAACTGTCAGGGCTCTGTGGCATGATGGGATAATAATAACCAAGGCTCATCAGGAGGAGCTGCACAAATGTGGAAGCAGACTTAGAATCATCTCTTCCTCTGTTTTTTATTCATCCTCTGTCTCCCAATCTTTCTCTCCTCATTTTCAGTCAACTTGAAACAAGCAGTCTTCGCATGTGTGACTGTCAAATTGATTCATTAGCACGTTTGTGTAATTATCAGGGTAATTAATGTCAATTCAGTGGGTAAGGGAGCTATTGATGAGGCAGCTGAGTGGGATGTTTTTATTTTGATTCTTTCACACTAAACGTGACTAAATAGATATTGTTCTAGGTGATTACTAGCATCAGTTACACTTTCCAGATCTGTTTTTTTTAAATAACATGGTATAAAATGACAATATGAAAACAATATGACAATTTTTCACCTAAATCTGCAGCTCCGTCCCACTCGCAACTTTACTGTTTAGGTTCCTTCTCGCCACTCTCATAGCGTTATTCTCGGCTGTAGCAGGCAGCTGTTTTCAGCATAATAAGCTCTTAAAACCCACGGTGCACTACTTGCTCAGCACCAAGCTAGCTGGTGAACATAGTGGAGCATTTAGCAGCTAAAGAGCCAGATATTTCACTCTGGAGTTGGTGGAGACCAAAACAGAGCTAAAAGAGAGTGAATATTGTTAAATTTGCCAAGTAGCCATCTCCTAATGAATGATAAATGTGTAAATAAGCAACCGTTTGCTAACAAAGTTGGACTCAACTTAAAAGGTTAATATGTTAAACTTGTGTTCACAACTTGTTTCCGCTGCCCCCAAATGGCCAAAGAAATTAGTTTCTGCAGGTTTAAAATGTCACAGGCCTAAAGCGTTTGTATGGTCAAATATCAACATAAATGCATAAATCAGCACATAGAACTTACAGCATTATGCAAACTACTTCAGTTCTTTCAAAACTTTCAGACCATTGTTCAAAAATGGGTTTATGCTGTAAGAAATGGCATGTCGCAATATTTTCTCCAACTTTGTTTCACAAGTCAAGTTCAACTCATTAGCAAGTTTTATAGTGTCAATTAAACAATTGTTATCTTCTCTAAAACAGCAGGCAGCTTGTTGTGCTGAAAATGTTAATTAATATAAGTTAAAGAAATAGCATATACCTATTTACTTTGATCTAGCATTTCAGTATTATACCATACTGTCCATAAATGATGGTTTGTATGAGATGTCTCTAACTTTGTTTGACACTTCACATTCATCTCATTAGAAAGTTTCAAAATTGTCATGTTAAGGATAACCTGCACAGACAGCAGGATCCCACACACATTAAAATATAAATTTAAGAAGATGACCAAAGATACATGCACTAAAACTAAAATTATTTTCTAGTAATAATAGACTTTTCATCCAAACAGATGAAGTATAGATTGGATCACCGCTTGGGCCAATTCTTGCCAATATAATTATAACTGAGCTGCAACAGACTATAAATGTTTTTTTTAAGCGAGGAGGGGTCATACAAATTCAGCCCGTTTGTTGATGATGATCTCGAGATTTCAACAAGATTTAGATTTTCCATCTTTACCCAGGAATATTGTTTCATATAAGTGTTAATATTGATATTACATTGATGAGGTGATGACTTTTGATGTGTCTCTACTGTGTAATATTGCCAATGCAAATGAAAGCACATTGAAAATTCAATAAATTACTTAAATTGTAATGCATTTCATCCACAGTTCAACAATTTTAGCTCTTACACATCAATTGCCATTGCTGCTGTCAGTGCAGTTGATAATAAATCTCAGGTTAATGAGCCATACTTATGTTAAAATGTTAGGAGGCCTTTAAATTGATAATAAAAATGAGTTGACTGTCAGTGCTTAATGCAAATGTTCCATTAGTATTACTGATTTTATCACAATATTAAATCAAATATTGCACATTGAAGTCTTTGTGTGTATGAGTAGAGAGTTGCATCCACCAACCACTCTTCACTGGATCCATACATGTGGCTTATGATAAAATTAATTTCATAATAGCAATATAGCAATAATATTTAACCATCAAGGTTCATTCAGAACTTTAAGTTATTTTCAAAAACAATTTGAGAATGTGAGGCCACACGGCAGAATTATGTCATCAAACAGAATGTAGAACTTCCTGAGACTGCAACCAGCTTGATGACCAGTGTGTTTAGTAACTTCAGAGAGTGAAGACGCATCAAGACGCAAGTTTTTGTCAACCTTGAACCTTTCAACTTGGAATCTGAAGCTTCAACAGACTCCTGTCTGTCTGAGCTTGAACACTTATTAATAATATTTTGAGGAGAAAGTCCCAAGAAACCCCAGTGACATCGACTGGTGAGTATCCTCAGTTTGCCGATTGATCTCTGTTCTCATAACAAAAGTTATATTTCTCTTCACATTAAAAACGCTTCTGACTGTATATAGTCATATACTGTATATGTACCTTCACTGAGTTTGAGATCACATTTAGAAGTCGGTTATCCTGTGATAGAAATGTTATGATGTTGTGATAATGTCATATTGTGACTAAATGTTGTGTCCACATCCATCTATGCTTTCCTCTCAGCTTTGAGCTCCCGGCAGCAGGTGTCACATCCTCTGATGGCTTCTGAGATGTCATCCACTCTGCCTGCCCAGGATGACCAGTTAGTCACCAGAGGCTGGCTCTCCTCCAGATCCTCCAACTACCTGGTGTGGTCTTTCCTGGGGCAGGGCACCTTCGGCAAAGTTGCAAAATTCACAAGGATGGAGGACACGAAGACAGTAGCATTCAAAATGATGAAGAATGAGGGCTCTTGTGTCCTGCAGGCTAAAGATGAGGTAGGAAAAGAAACTGCGCTTGCTTATCAAAGTTTGACTATTTTTCTGACAATGCATTGTACAGTGGTTCCATCCACTGTATTTGAATAAATACCTACAATTCCATGGCTTGTTAATGTGGGTCAAGCTAATATAAAATCTGTCTGTGACCTGTCATGTATCCCCAGGTGGCCGCCCTGTTAAAACTGAAATTGTTGGACTCGGACGAATGCAACATAGTTCAATGGTACCAAGTTTTCACTGACAGAGGACATATTTGCCTAGAGTTTGAGCACCTGGACAAAAGTCTTTATGACTTCATGAAGGAAAGATATTTCCGACCTCTCCTCCTGAAGGAGATTAGACCGATTGTCCAGCAGGTATGTTCTACTGCATTTTTTTCTGCATTAATAAACAATTTAAGTGATGAATAAATTAATACTGATTAAATATCGTTGACCTTATTATTATTATTATTATTATTATTATTATTATAACAAATTACTTTAATAACCTTTCAGCTCGCCACTGCACTTGATCACTTGAAGGCTGTTGGGATAATGCATGCAGACGTATATATGTGTATATATATGTGTGTGTATATATGTGTGTGTGTGTATATATGTGTGTGTGTGTGTATATGTGTGTGTATATATATATATATATAGGTTATTGGTTTTGTCTGCCTGTCTGTCCAAGTTTATTGTATTCAAACTGTCATTGCTAACAAGTACACTGTCTGTTCAGACACCAGAGCAGTTCCATCAAGAGACGGGGATTCAGCCGATGGAGAACAGGAGGTTGAAGTTCACCTCTCTTGACGATCTAATGCATGTAGTGTTTCATTCACTGTAACTTTGAACATGACCTTATTTTTGAAGCATACTACATAGCTCACACTCAATTCTCCAGAAGGGGGGTTTTACTCACTCCTGGGGGCAATAGAAGATACCTCTGACCTTTGTTGTTGTTGTTTATTCATGTTCCAGACCTGGGTCATCAATACTTAGAATGCTGCAGATACAGTTGGAGAAATTATTGATGTTTGTGGACATGCTGAAGAGAATGCTTGAGCTTGATGCCACCAAATGGATTACACCCACTCAAGTGCTGAAGCATCAGTTCACCACCATGTGCCACATGGTCAGCATGTACCCTCTTAGCGCCCAGTAAGTCAATACAGTTATTTCATTCTATGTATTTTTAAGGTATTAAGCGCATCCATGAATGTCCCACTTGCACATGGGTGATGAAGTTGAATGATGGAATGATTCATTGGCTTGCAGTGTTAGGTCCTGCTTTGAGATAATGGACATCTGTCAGAGAAAGACCCTGACTTCTGACAGTGGGAAAGCTGTATGTTGGTCTCCGCAGCAGCCCTCTTCCAGTACTGCCCAGCCCATCCAGCAGGACCTTGCACCTCCTCCTCCTGCTGAGAGGAGCGGCCTGAGCCAGCCCCACTGCATCGGCCTTCATCCCTGCACTAGCACCCAGACCACGAGTTCAGTTATGTCAGGGATAAAATGAAAGGTTGATGATTAGGATGGGCATACAAGCGAAACATCTCATCTGTCCAAAAGGATAAAGTCTAGATGGCACAGGTAGGCTCACCTACATCAGTCACATCATTATCAGTCAGTTTACAAAGGAGATTTTAAGAATTTAGAGGGATCAGTTTGATGTCTGTTTGCGTTACAATTTTTTTTCAATCACTTCCTATTTATCAAATTACAGAAAAAGCTACTCAGGTCCATCCAGCTCCTGCAGCAGCCAGTATTCTACCAATTACATCCAGTCTAGCAGTGCTTTGAGGAGACACGTGGTCCAGTCCCTCCACCATAGCATCAATGCACATCCCTGCAAAAGCAGCCATACTAAAAGTTGCATCGGGTCAGGGATTAAGAGAAAGGTGATTTCTGGTGAAGATGTGGGGCGTCAACAAACAAACTCTGACCACTGTGAAAGGTCAGCTGATGACACAAAGAGGTTCCGGAAAAGCTATGCAGGTCCATCCACCTCAAGCAGCAGCCGGACCCAGAGTTGCCTCTCACCAAGGGTTAAGAGGAAGAAGGCTCACGATGAAGACTCTGACTACTATGAGAGGTCAGATCATGAGAGGAAGAGGGTCAGAAAAAGCTATGCAGGTAGATCCAGCAGCAGCAGCAGCTACGATTGTATCCGCACTCTGTACGTTCGACCTGATCGGAGGAGTGGCCCGACTGAGCACCACCGCCATAGCGCACATCCTTCAAGCAGCACTCGGACCGAGAGGCTGGCACGGTCAGGACTGAAAAGAAAGGCAGTGGATGATGACGATGTGTGGCATAGGAAAAGAACCTCTGATCTCAGGTCAGATAATGACAGAAAGAGGTCTATGGTGTGTTTAGAGGAAGAGGAGAGGTGAATAGATATCTACTATAGCTAGATTTAAAATGAACATAACATATTTCTCTGTAGTCCTACCAAGACATGACTGTACTATTGACATTCCAACACATCAAGGCAACAAGTCACCACACTGGTTTTTTTCTACATGATTTTAAATTGTGTGATGTTCATCTTATTTTCTCACACAACTATCAGTAGTTTCAGACCTAAGAGGCATGTTAATAGGGAGTTGTCCACCATCACAAGAAACTTTTGAATGGGTTCATTGCGGTCACACAATGCCCCGGCCCCCGACTCAGCAGGCTTTGCTCCTTGTGACATTTTTGACATGGCGAGGGCCTGTTCATTCAGTCAGGTAATAAGCACTCGACAGGGAGGCACAACTACAAACTGCTACGCACCACTTCACTGCCGGATTGAAAACATTTTCTGCAAACAAGACAGTTTCCAATGCCACGCTGCCATAGCAACGGTGGCACTCATTTTAATAGTGGCGATCTCAAGTGGCTGATATTTATGGCAGTTTTGGATCATTTTCACATCAGGAGGTTAAGTTACTTGTTTCTCCTTTAGGTAGAATAGTGTAGGTTATTTCAGTGATAATACAAATCTGATTATCTATGACGTTCTTTGTCACAAGGGAGGTGGTAAACAACAGCTGAGTGTCTAGTATTCATCAGACACACATGCCACTCTTTGCTTAGCATACAGCATCACAACACTGACATGCTGCATTCACTGGTGCCTAAAATAAAGCCTGTCAAGGACAGTGAAAAATCCTTGTTTCTGCTATGTTAATCTTAGAATCTGTCAGTGTCAGAACTTTAAAGTGCAAGATTTTTTCAGAAAAGAGCCATTTTATTAATGTTGATAACATGAATGAAAACATTTCTTGTAGATGTAGGTAATAACTATATGCAGGTGTCATGTGGAAGAAGAATCATACACTACCAAGGTCAGAGGTCAAGAATAAAGTGACCTAAATCCATATCCAGATGCAGCTTGATGCAAAAAGTTTTTAGGGATGTGAAGATTAACCTATACTTAACAGAAAACTGATTCAAGAGTCAGAGATTTGGCTAAATAGATACACCTGTCCTGCTAGCTCGCTCCGTTCCTCAATCACATACCTGTTTCACGTTGAAGCACAATGTATCATATCATTTTTGTATTGTACCGTGGACTATGTAGAGACCGAGACAAACACCCCTACAAATTTTAAGCAGACTAATTTTGTCATGTGTTAACAGTAAAAACTGATAACTGTGCTGTATTTTATTCCCACTATTCCAAATACACAGCATCATGTTGCAATGCCTGTAATGTACAGTACTTGACAAAACAGCTGACATTTAATGGCAACAGCTTTTGTTTCCCTCTCAATGTCCGATCCTTTGACCCTATCATTTCAACTCCAATTTAGTTCTCGTGTTTTTCACACAATACACAACTTAGCAGAAATGAGACAGCGTCCGGGGTAAGTAATTAGCTTTGTGTAGGGTCAATAACATGGTCAGCCCATTGTTAATTCTTGATGAGGATTGCTCAGCTTGTACTCCCTCCCCCCTTTTGGAGTTGGAGGGAAGATAAATTATGAATAAGGCATCCATAAAGCTTGTACTTATTTATGGAGATTAGGGGATATTTAAGACATCTCTAATTAAATTCAGCTGACCCAAGGTATTTTGCCAGAAATCCCCATAGCCAAGGCTTATTTCAGTTATTGTAATAAAAGAAGAGCAGCAGGGAGCGATAATGAGGGAACAAAAACAAAAACATGTTTGTCTCAGGTATTACAAAAGCCCTATTAAGACCCTATGCAACGTCTTATTGGCCTTAGCTGGCCTGTATTCAACAAATCATGGAAAATATTGATTCAAATTATTTCCTCAGGTTGCTGTTCATCACTATGATTCTCCACATCCCATTGCTAAAATAATCATTTGCAGACATTCAAAAATGGTTTCAGGCAGACAATGTCGAATTGTTTTTCCTGCAATTTTTTTTCAGATATTGGCATTTCATGCAATATGTGACTTTATCCCAATGACCATACAATAAAGTGAAATATTTATTTTTACTATTTTATGAATTCCACATGTTCATCCATGCATTTTTTATGGCAAACTATGTTGTTTTTTTCAGTAGTGTACACAGTGTGCTCATACATAAATCTGTAAAGCATACTGAACACACACTGCGGGACTTCCCTTTCTGTCTAAGACTTCGATGGTGAAGCAGTACAGAGAGAGATCAGACGCTCTCTGGGTAAGTAGATTCACCATGTTGGGTCATCTTCTGGCTTTCTACGTGTCAAGCCATGTGGAAGTGATTGAACAACGGCTTGATTGTTTTCCCGATCAATTTTAGATAACATGCAAATTCAACACTCAACTACATTTCCAACTAAGGGAACCAAACTGTGCAGCAAAACTGGCCCCTCCATTCTCCTTTTCTGTCTGTGATCATCTCATTAGCTGATTTTCCATGAAGTATAGTAACTTAGAGTGACGGTTTAATGTGTTTACAGTCCTCTCACATGGCCAAACCCACATCAGTTGAGCATGACATTTGATTTCTTCACTGCCTGTAAACTGTGATTATGTGTCTCTCTCTTTGCTGTTCTGGCACTGGCTTCTAAATGTTGATGACAGATTGAGTCCAGTTCAGAGACTACTGAGGGATGTTAGTTTCTACTGTAGTTACATGACATTTGGGCAGAGAGATATTTAAAGTTAAAAACATTTGTAGATGTGATGGTGATTTTTTTTATTTTCTTGGCTCTCTTGCCCAAATTGCCAGGCTTTATGGAGACTTGTAGCAGCGCCTAGTGTTGGCTGTGAGGCGATGAGTATCTTAGTGGCTCCATTTAGACACTTCAGAGAGTGCTGCAGAAAATGCAATCAACTACACTCTCTGTAATGAAAAAGCTCCCAGCCAGCTTGCTTTTGTGGGTGCTGGTTGAATAAACAGGCAACACCAATCCCAGAGGGTGCGACGCCTACTGGACACTGGTTTGTTCAGCTTCTCCGGTATTTGTAAAATCAGACTATCAGTCGTACCACTTCAATCACACTCTGCCACCAGTCAGCCCCAGAGTGGAGCAGCAACAGCACACACACTTAAATCCCGCGCAAGTGTGAGTGAACACCCCTTCACTCAACCCCATCGATGCTTAAAAGAAAAGGCACATTTCATAATTATTTTTACTAAATGGTATTGGTAAAGTTACAAAAATGTTTCCACGTCATAAATGTAGTTATTTGTCTTTCTACACATGGCTCCACACTTTCTCATTGCTCACTCTGCGGATCTTTATCAACAGCATCACTGTGGTTGCATTAGCGCTGAGCAAAGGCTTCAAGATATGTGGATTTCCTTCGCAAGCAGGGATTGACCAAAAGTGAAAGCCAACCCTCTGAGATCCTAGAAGACAGGTTGACCCTCTATTATGTTTTTTTCTCTGTATCTGACTTACTGTGCACTCACAGAGGCAAACAGTGACTTTGTTGTAGTGTGTCTCTTGTGACCAGTGTGATTACTGTTCTTTGTATATGTTACTTGCCATGTTCTTTTCTAATTATGAAATTTGTTTTATATAAAACCTCAAGGAATAAGAACTAATGACATATTGGAGCCATTATATAGAGAGTAAAGAAATAATCTTAATGAGAATTGTAAAAGTCTCAGTATAATTGTAGTGGCATAAAATGAATCCTCACAGTATTTTATTGTCCTTGTGAAGTTATTGCAAACCATCAGTCTTTCAGTCTATATACTTCACAGCACCTAAAGAAACACTTAAACCTGATGAGCCAACGGCTTTGCTTTCCAAGGCTTTTATTGTACTGTATAGCAGTCTGGCAACATGACACCCTTCTGTGATATTGTAATTAAAGCTAGTGGCCAACGACTGCATCTTAATATGCTTAAAATGACACACAGGCTTGAGGAAGGGAGTTTTCAGTTGCAGCAGCAGCTTTCTAAAACAACTCAAAGCACTTCTGCAGTCAGCTACCTGATCGAAAGTCATCACCCAAAGGACCATAACGTGGTTTCTAACTTTACAACTAGCCACACAAAGGGTTTATATGATGTATCACAGGAGAGTGAAAAGAGAGCATTTTTGAAGCAAGCCTTTTAAGCTGAACATGCGGGTCACATATTTTTACCAAAGACCACTGACTGAAACACTCTATAATATGATCAATACATGTCTGACCACCCACACACTTTACTTTTGACTCCAGTGATCTTGCTATCTTGTTAGACTGGAAGAAGAAGCCTGCTATGTAGACAAAATGAGGAATATATTGCAGTTGGATGTATTGTAAGCACTATGGAATCACATAGTTCACACTACCCTAAATAATGATTTTTTTTTCATAAGGTGGCACCACTTCTAAGATCGTTCTTACAATAACCAAAATTGGTCTCATACTTTTTGATCAAGCTCAAGCTTCATACTGAATTCATGGTGCATCATAAACATTGTTTCGTTAATAAACACAAAAAAACACCATCAAAGATTAAAGGCTAATTTATAATCCAGCAGAAAAGAGGGTCACAGTTGCTGTCAAATGTGCTGCACAGCTGGATGGGAGATTTCTTACTGAGAAAAAAACATCTTGGTGAGAAAACATAGGTTGATTGCAAATGAAGGTCAAATGGTCAGAAAACTTTTTTCTTTCATCATTCAATTACAGACTATAAACAAAACTCAGCTTGGTTTGGCCTCTGGGGCTTTTCTTACAAAGCAGTGTTACTGAGTTATAAGGATAATCTGGTTCTGGGTTCTATTCAGCAAAGTTACACAGATAACAAAGTAATCCTGCTTTGTGAGACGGGCTGCTTGGTTTCTATAGTCACAACACGCACCGCCTCGGAACTCTGAACACAAAGCGTAATGTGACAAATAACAGCCTTTGGGTGAAGTTGGTTCACTTATAGCTTGCATAATGCTAACACAATTAACCTTTAAATCAACACAGTTTATTAAGAGTCATAAAAGAGTATTATAACATTAATGAACATGCCACTGTGTATATACTGTATGTGTGTGTTTGAACATCTTGGAAGTGAGTGTAGATACATGTATGTCCCCATGAACAGAGCCCAGATAGAAGCCGGCAGTCAAAACACCTAGAAAAAAACTAATTACAGCTATTCCTCTGCCTCTCCTCTCTGCTCTCCTCTCCCCTTCCGGCTTCCTGTGGTGCAGAGGGTTTCCCCGTCCTGCTCTCTGGAGCAGCATCGCTATGTGAGAAACCACAGACATGCCCAAGGCCTGTGTGGTCTCCTGTCTCCAACTGCTCTATGCATCTCTTCCTCCACAGATGACAGATGCAACCAACAGAGAGATGCTTATGTGATACGATTTGGCACGTGAAAACTAAGCTGGGCCACTCAACCGGACACATCAGCCTACAACAGAGCAGTTCATTTCTATCAGAAAACCAAAGTTGAAACTACAGGTTGGGAAAGCAGTGCAACAAGCCAAAGGACTACAGGTAAAGCTCCAACAACTATAATAAAGCCTATGGAACACAATAAATACAACTGACATACTCTGTGTTGAAATGTGATTGAAATTGGTTGCTAATGTTAGCAAATGCACAGTGAGTAACTACTGCTCCTAGAAAGGAAAGGGTTGTTTCCAGCATAGCTAAATGTATGGTGTCTCCCAGGGTGACATCAGTGAGGATCAGTCAGCAATAAGAAACCAAAATGCACAAAATTACCAAACCACATTTGGTAAGCAAGCTCAAAGCTCCACTTATTAGCTTTTTGGAGCTCTCAGCCACATCTCACTCTCTTCTTCAGTAAATGGAGCTGCTCATACGGTCATATCATAACAGGCAGTCGTATATGCAGGGAGATTATAATCTCGTGTCTCTGTACAAAGATGGTCTCTGGTGTCGGATGATTCCTGGTTGATGACTTTGACCCCTTTGAAGTCGATGCTGTGACTTTGGTGGTTTTGGTTTGGTGTTCAAAGACAGCTGATGTTTCCGCTGTTCCTCTCTTGTCCATTTCTTTACAGTAGTTGCACATTGTGTCATACACCACTCTAGTCTTGTGCTAGACTAGTTGCGGCTTAAAGACTCTCACTAGATATAGTCCAGCCACGTGAGGGAGTCTCACTGGGATGCTTCTGGTGGTCCCTGTTGATTTTGCAGTATCTGTTCTGGTCATGGGTCAGGTTGGGATTCTATTTATCCACTCCTTTTACCAAGGCTGGCAGTGCCCCATTGACCTGCTACGCCTCCTTCGTTGCATCCTCCTCCTCATTGATAAGGTATTCTGCTCTGTGTAGGCGGGTCCTCACCACTGATCTTTCATGTTGCTAGTGGTGGTTAAAGTTATAATTTAGATATTGATCTGTGTGTGTTCCCTGTACACTGTGTTCTTTATGTTACCATGTTGGTTGATGTTGATGATGTTGTATTCTGTGTTGAATGAAGCAGTCAATGCCAGACCGGTGCAGTCTAGTGGAAGCGACAGGTGGGGTGGAAGCTGTTCTTGGGGCAATCTGCTGTTTGTTTGTTTTTTCTGGATTCATCATTTTTTTATATTGATTTGTTTTGATTCATTTGTTTTTGCATATATATTACCCTGCTAAATGTCAACATGTTGAAACACTGACAGTAACTGTTTCCTTGGCTGTTTCTGCCTTTTTAGCTGCCAACTGTTGGTCAATACCTGGAATCCATGAAATGCCTCTGTCCACTGTGGTTCAACCGACACACTGACAGATGCTTGTTTTTGTCAACATTCCACACTGCTCCTCTCCTCCACTTCCCTTCTCCCATTTTCTCTTTTAACATGGTGGCCATTGTCAAGCCCACTTGTGTCTCCTTCCTCACTCCAATCTCAGGCCCCTATATTTTTTCATCCTGTCTCCTGAAGCCACAAAATTTCTGTCACATTTCTCCCTTCCATTTCACCTCCCCACTTTTCCCCCCACTTTTTTCTCCTCTCAGCTCAACATCTCATCTCAGGTTCGTTTCATCCCTGCCTCTGTGTCCCACCATCTTATCATCTTTGCCCTGTAGATTAGATTTCCTACCTATTGGGATGCCATGGATGCCAGAGGGGTGCATTAGATGAATCTTGGATAGCAAGACCACACACACACACACACACCTGTCATTTTTTATACAGACATCCCTTGCCAGGGATAAATATGTCATTCATGTATCACTATACTGCCTGGGGCCAAACTGTTAAGGTGCCTTGACACTGCTCATCATCAGGGAACCTGAAAAGGCTCACACACACACCTACGCTCTATTTCTTCCTTCTCCATTCCTCTTTCAAATAGTCACCCAGAACATAAGAGCATCTCAGACACATATGAATCAATCATAATGATGAAACTTGGTTGTAACACCTCCATCAGTGTGGCCGTTGTCATTCAACAAAGCAGACATGAAAGAGATTTTTGTGCATCCTTTTATCTGTCGTGTACCCTTACTAGAGTTACTTTTATCAGGAGACATGGCACAATGGACAAAAGACCAATGTGCAGGAGGAAGAAACAAATTCCTCCTAAAATTCTCAAAATTAAACCAGTTAGGTGGGCACAAGTTGACATTCTGAAGGTGTAACTCGATGTCAAGTTGGTTGAAGATGAGGTAGCCTGACTCCATGTGAACCAAATGTTTCATTTCACAGTAAAGATTAATTTGCCAAGTGTGTAGTTGCTGTGCATGGGTCCATCCCAGCTGCTCAGCAGAGCAACAGAGGAAAGCAGCCACATCAGTCTCTCAGGTGATAGATTGGAAATCAAAGTTTTAATCATACACTCTGGGCTGTTGCCGGGCAACAGGCCTCCCCTTGCTGAACTTGTCTGTTGGCTGAAGCAAAGATGAGAAGAAGATGACGAGCCGAACGGAGAGAGCATGGGGAAACTGAGCTGAACTGTGTGACATGTCTAACTGAATGGGTTGCAATCAAATATTAAACAGACAATTATAATATGCTTTATTCAATTAGCAACGAAAGCAATAAAGTACAATAAAAAATATGCTGCTCAGCTTATTTTTCTCTGCTGTTTGAGAACCCTTAATATGTGTGACCTCCAGCAAACTCTCCACAGCACTGCCTTCATTATTCTTCTTAGTTACAAAGGAAAGGATACATTTGGAGTCATCATTTTACCTTTTAGAGCAGAACAGCTAAAAAGTATTTCCTCTGTTAACAATAGAGGCCGGTGCTTTAAACAGCTCTTAGAAATCCGCAAGCAGACTCCCACATTAATATGCATAGTGCTGCCAACACATTTCTTTGCATATTTCCTTCTGTCTGTTTAACTAATAATGTGAGCAGCTAACTGTGCACACTTTGCACAGTCCATCTATGCTGTAAACTCACAGAGAAGTAGGTCGAAAATATCTATTAACCTTTAAAACCACCAATAATCAAGATAAGTTCTCCCAAACCATTAATATGTAGTTTTATCATACATGATGTAATTCTAGCGATTTGTAGTATTCATTAAATGCATTAATTGTTGTTATGTTATGTGTCCTACCCTTTGCCAAACTGACCCAGCTGTCACATGATCATTAATCCTAATCACTTTAGCGATGACGGGGATCTCTTTTCCTGCTGCAAACTTCTCTTCTGCAATCAGAAGACACAGCATCTGAATCCATTTTTTTGTTTGTGTACGTGGCTGTCCTCCTGTGTATTGTGGAGGACTATAGTTAAGTTTTGTCTGCTAGTCTGCTACTGGGATCTTACTGGGGATTTTAAGCCCATTTTTTTTCCATGATGCGCTAAGATCCAGCTGGCAGGCACTTACTTGCGGTTCAATACATCTTAATGGGCACTTGTTTTCTAAAGTGAGCTTTGGCATTTAATATGACGTCTGACATTTGTATGTTGCCCTGCTAGCACAGACTAAAGAAGCCAGTGTTAATCAATCCAATGGTTGGTCAGTCTGTCCACACAACATTTTGTTCCAGAGCAAGATATCGATACATGTCAGAGTGTGGGTATTCATGGTCCCTTGCATGATTCCTAATGAATTTGGTGACCCCTTGATCCTTTATGCAACACTGTCAGGTTACATTTCTACAACAGTGTGATTCGTGGCAAGCTAATGGCCAGATTTCCATGAAATTTGCTGTCAATATTCATTGTCTCTAGCAGGGACAGCTGGTATAAATGGGCTAACAGGGCTAAGCCCTCCCTATACTTAACAATAAATATGAGAAAATGATTGTAAAAAATCTTAGAACAGATTGTTTTCAATTTTGGTGGAACCTAGAGCAGCAAGAGCACCAAATAGTCACAAGAAATATATTATATATTATATATATATATCTATATATATATATCTATCTATCTAAATTGGCTTATTTTTTACAGCCCAAACACAGTGGCATCAGCTTCCATTCATCTTCGTGTTAAGTGAGTGACAGGTGTCATGGCACACCCCCTTGATGACCATTTGGGCTAAATTCACTCAGCCCACAGGCCGCTGACTTTTGACCAATGACAGCGGATGTACAGACGGTACGTACAGTGAGGTGCTACAGTACTGTGTGAGAGTGGGGAGGGTGAAGTGAGTGACTGTGGAAATGGCGGGCGTTAGCATGAGCGTGAGCAGGAACATGAGCGTTAGCATGAACGAAGTGAATTATTTACTTTATCATCCATTTTCTTCTATGTCTTTGGAGGAAAAATTGGAAGTGAAGAGACTTCGTCCATCGTCCAAACAATGTTCAAATAGCATAAAAGGACAAATGACAAAATCGTAAGTTTTGTGTTACTTGGTTTCAACAAAAGGACTGGCTAACGGCAAGTGAAGCTAACAATTCACTTTTCTGTTTCCCATGCTTGCTTTTTGGGGGAGACACGGCTTGGAGCCAACAAGGAATTGTGGATTTGAAACATTTGTCCAACAAAATTAGGAAATATGAATGCAGTACAAGTCACATTGGACATAGCATAAAGCTATCAATGTTGGGTAACGTTAACATCGCCTGTCAACTTGATGAGGGCCACCACATTGCATAGTCAAATGGTAGGCTGTGTGTGTGTGTGTGTGTGTGTGTGTGTGTGTGTGTGTTTGAGAGAGAGAGAGAGAAAGAGAAAGACATACAGAGAGAGTTTTTTGGCACTAGGCCATTCTTGTGGGTACTTCTCTATAGTGTTGTTGTAGAGCACTGGCTATAACAAGGTATATAGTGTCGTTGCTGTAACTTGGTATCTCGGATATGATGCTGCAGTTGCTGCAGCGTGAACTATTGATGGGTGTAATGCATTTTTTAGCTCACCCACCCAATATCACCATCAGCCGTCACTGGTCCCTACAGTACTTATCCTATTGTTTTGGATGACACCCTTGAGCCTTCCTTCAGTGTCAGCCATCAGGCCAAAATGTTCACTTGTGATGAAGAAATATCAGAATCGAATAGACGGATTGGCATGAAAAATGATGAGCATGTTCGTGCTCAACGGGAAAACACTTATTGATCTCATGGCCTTTCCTCTAGCATCCTCAGAGCCAACATTACATTTTTAACCACACTGCCGTTAAGCCTCTAACTATGTTGTTTTCTCCATTCAGCTCTTTCGTACTGTGTGGTGAATTGAACATTGCAGCTTTAGGCAAGGCCATTTTATTTATAGCACATTTCATACACAATGGCAATTTCAGGTGATTTGCCAGTTGCATAAAAGGCATAAAATCCTGTGGGAGTTCATCTCTAGTTTGTTTTTAGAAGTATGTATAGGAGAGTAACAAAATCAGGTTTTGTACAAACCGTAGGACTGATCAACAGACATATTCCAGATAATCTAGATGGTTTATACTGTAAAAAATAAAAAACCATTAGAATTGAAAGAGGATTTGGAGTTGTTCAAACTTGCAACTTTGATGGGAGTAATGTAACGCATTACTTTTGCTGAGTAATTATAGAAGTAAAGTAATGTAATTACTTTTTCAATGAGTTATATGTAATGAGTTATTGATTACAGTTTTCAAGTAACTTGCCAAACATTGTTGCTTACCAGTTAATTGATTTGTAATAACCATACTTTAACATAAATTCTCTGACTTATTGGTAGCCGTTTTAGCGACTTGAGAATTGTGAAAAGAAAAGTGTAGTTCATTCATATCTATTTGTTTTTGTCAAGACTCACTTCACTCACATGCTAGCTACATAACTTTTGAACAGGAGGTTGCCTAACAACAGTTTTCTTTGGCTTTAGTGAAACCGATTTGTGTGGAAGTTATTTTTGGTCTTCTTTGTGGGTCTTTGGTTGTGATAGAAAATACACAGTTCTATGTTATCTAACAGGATTTAGAATCTGTAACATTATGAGCAATGCCAACCCACTTACCAAGCACGTTTTTGCTAGATTCTTGGCTAGAACAACAACCCTATGGTTAAGGTATGGCTAAATGTATACAATGTTAGGTTAAGTTTAGGAAAGGATTGCTGCATGGTTAAATATTAAAGGAAGCCAGGTGTGGTGAGAAAATAATTGCACGCTCTTTACTCTGAGCCTCTAAAGTAAAAGGATAAAAATGGCTTCATTTGAACATCCCACTCACATTAAACCTCTCAGCAGTCCTTGTTTGACACAGTTTTTTCCGTCAAATACATTTTCTAACGATGGCAAATAATTCCTTATCTGTTTACAAAATGATTTCTTAGCCTGCACTTCATTTTCAACCTTAAAGTTTTCATATGTAAATGTTGGTCATGAGCAGCCAACAGGATGAACATTGCATCTTCTCCTGATGGATTTAATAATACATTACTCTGGATGTTCCAGAGGAAAGTAGCAGATAATTTAGTTCAATTTCCTTTCTGTAATATTTTACTCTTCACTTGCAGTAAAAAATCAAGCATGCTGCGATTTGGGATGGGTTGAAGGCTGAGCAGCTCATTGTTTAAGCCTGTAATGTCCTCTGTAAATGGGTTTGTATGGGCACAGATGGATGTTAAGAAGGCCCAAATGGAGAGTCGACCCCCGAAGTGAAGACCTGAGCAGTTTTGACTAACAATGGATCACAGCGTCTCTGTCGCATTCCAAATGCCCCAAAACTACAGTCAAGAGTTCATAGAAAGTGACAATGTCTTTCAAAAATAGTTTTTGCTACAAGTCATAATGGGGATTTCTGCAATTGCCACAAAATGCTAAACTAAATAAATAATATAACATTAATAAAACATATGGCCAAATTCAACTCTAACCTCTTTAACCACCAAGCTAACAAACAACACTCTTTGCAGTCCTCTAAAAGCAGTTGTTACCAAAGTTTAGCTACGTACTAGCTAGCTTGTTGGTCACTTGCATTTCTTTCATTGTACTGTTCAAAAGTATCATTAGTTTACATTTTAGGCTTACAAGGACTAAAGTCACACATATATCATTATGCAGTGATTCTGATTTTCAGGATTTTAATGCAGTAATTTAGATGTTTATTCTTACGTTTTGATACGTTTGAAAAAGTAATGTGAAAATGTAGTTAATGTAAATGACGCTTCCTTTTTAATGTAGTGAAATGTTACAAAAACTGTTATCACACTTTGTAAACCACTGCCCTATACTATATACAAAGTGGATTAACGTGGAACGGAATGTTTGACTTCTTTTCCTAGAAGTATTGCACAGAAAAGATGCTAGATGACTCAGGCCTGATAAGTTAGACCTGTCATCCACCTTGTTTTGTACACACATCCCTCACATCGACAGAAAACTGACAGAATGGGAAAAGGGCAATAGATGAAAGTGCAGATGCAGCAGCCGGAGTTGACGTTCTCATTTCTTCTCCCCCGGTCTGTTTGATTACAGTAGTGTCAGGGCTGAGCCTTCTTAATTGTATGCAAGATCACCATGTCTCCCTTTGATGATGCGAACGTGGGAAACAGAAGGAGAATCAATCACAGGGCACACAGCTCTCGCTCCGCCATACAAAAAGGCAAGCACGCAAATTAAATGAAACTGTGCAATGACACACATACATGCATGAATATTATTATTTTTCTTATATTCAGTATTTTCTATAACATATTCTATCTTTTCTCATTCTGCCTCACCCTCACACATGTAATCACACACACACACACACACACACACATACACACACAAATCCACAGCTTTCCCTGTCTCATCCCTCACATGATGTGAGCAAAAAGCTTTAATTTATCCCCTGAGAGCCCAGCCCCCTTTTTATCCCTCCCCATGTTTCTAGCACACACATACACACATTAACACACAACCAGCAAACACGTATTATGTGGCTTTTTTCAGTGTGAGCCACAGTGGAAATGAAGCTGTGCTAATGTGTTCCATCTTCTGTGTGTGTGTGTGTGTGTTTGTGTGTGTGTGAGACAGAGAGAGTGTGTGTTTGAGTGAGTCGTGTCAAATGTGAAGTGTTCTGTTACCAAAAATGTAATGAAGGTGGCCTTGCCAGCAGTAAAGAGGATTCAGTGCAGGGTGGAGGTGCAGATTCAATTAGCTTTGTGGGCGCCATGAAATGGTGATAATACAGGCGAGTAATGTCAACAAGCATCTTTCTCTTTTTTTCCCTGGAGAGCTTCTCTCTCCCTCCTCTGTCTTTTTCTCTGCACCCTGCATGCTTTGTCCTTCACTTATGGAGATAGTTAGGGTCACCGAGGACCTAAATCGCTGGTAGCAGGACGCGCAGCCAACGCCATTCATCAATGTAATTAGCGTTCGGCATACGACCCTGCTGCTATGGACATGGCTGCCTGCTTTCTGACAGGCTATCTACCAGTCTCTTATCCTTCCTCTCCTTTTCTTTCTTTCCCTCTCTCAGTTTGTCTCCACAAAAGGGGTGTGTACACCTGTCACAACCTTCACTTGCTCTGTTCTATTGCCTTCCTGCAGTAAAACCTTCATTATTTGTGTGTTTGGATAGAAGAAAGAAAGAGGATTTCTTGTCCCTAATGGGTGTGTGTGTGTGTGTGTGTGTGTGTGTGTGTGTGTGTGTTTAAGGCTGTTGGAGCAAAGAGGGAGCAAGCAGGCCGTGGTATTGTGACATTTGTTCATTTGTCATTTCGGTTGAGTGGTGCAGTAATTACTGCCACTGGAGGCTCGCTGTTGTGTTTGGGGCTCGGCCGGAGAGCAAAGAGCGCTGTCAACAGGAAAACACAGTGGGAGAGTTCGGGGAAATGCAAGGTCCCTGGAGGAACTGCTTTACTCTGCCCCCTCATTGATGACACTCCTGTTGTGCGAATACAGCTTGAGTTGTTGCCAAATTTGCAGTAATTTTTTCATGCCTATTCTCAGATGCCCACACAAACCCAATCGACACGGCACACACAGTAACATGCATTGAATTGCAGAAAGATGGAAATCAAGAAAGACAAAAAGGAAACAGAGGATTTGAGCACAGAGGCATAGAAACAGAGTATGAATTCTTCCCATACCCTCCTTCCACAAAGCTTGTTTTATAAGGTTGCATAATGACCCACGTCCTCATCCATTACATATCCCTTCTTCTAAGTAGGTGCTTGTTAATTGCATTTGGTCTTGGCTGAAGAGGTTACGAGTGTTCCAGCTCTCTACAGTGAATATATGTGGCTTGTTGACTCCACGTTGTGCTGGAGTGCGCGTTCAGAGTATCAGAATGCCAAGTCTATTAAAGTGAGAAGTGTTCATTTGTCACAGTTTCCTTTGGTGTTGCTGTAATGACCAGGTATGTGGGTGATGAATGGCCTGACCTTTTCCTCCCCTTTATAATCAAGTGTTCCTGGTAGATTCCCATGCTTAATTTGTGGATGCCTTGGATGCTGACACAGTCCAGTATGCAGTACTGAGTGTTGAGAGACTGATATAGATATGAAGATCTTTCTGTATCACAGTAATGCATCTTTAATTTAAATATCTAATATGTGTTGGGAGAAACCGTAACAAGGCATGGCAGGTCCGTCAAGCTTTGGATTCCTTCTTATGCTGTAAGTGATGTGCACGGGGCTCTATTAAGAGAACTTCATACAAAGAATTTGGAGGGTAATAGGTCTTTTTTTATTTACTTTCCAAAAAAAAAGAAAGAAAAGAAAATCCCCACGAGAGCAAAAGTCTCAACCATAATCTGCAAATGTTAGCATGCTTGGCTAACTACAGTGGCTTACTTTGTAGAGGAGTAACCTAGCATTACTTTCAAAGCCAAGGAGCATTACATTAGCTACTAAATTATTTTGTGGGGTTACAGGTTACATTAGAAAAATCCCTGTTCAGGACTGACACATCCACTGTGTGGAGCAACCCTGGATGCTACTATGTCAGAGTTACGTTAGCGGTTTACACTCAACTTCAGCCAAACTTGTTACATGAGAGAGCGTTACTTCTCCCAAACTCATCAGTTAGTCCTCCTCAAAAGTAACAAGTGAGCCATATGTCTTTGAGCATGATATCATGTATGTAGCCATCCTTGGCTTATTTAAGACTCTTTTACATTCAGCTGGAAACATCAGCTTGAGTTTTCAGCTAGTGTTTACTGGCTAGCTTGTAACAGCTGGTAACTGCTAGCAACAGTTGTCATGTCAGCTGACAAAATTGACAGTCACTGGCTATAAAGGAGAAGCAGCCCTTACTTTTGTGTGAGACCCATTGTTTTATAAATGACTGTATTTTAAATAGTAAATCTGACACTATTGTAATTGTGAGCTGCATATGTGCAGTGCTAGAATGGGATGCTAGACAGGCGTAGCAACAGTAACAGCAAAGCGGCGAGGTTAGCAAAGGATCACTTGAGTTCTACTAAAAGCAGTGATGGAAAGTAACCAAGTACATTTACTCAAGTACTGTACTTGAGTACAATTTTGAGGTCCTTGTACTTTACTTGAGTACTTCCATTGTATGCTATTTGATACTTCATTTAGAGGGAAATATTGTACTTATTACTCCACTATTTTTTATTACTACACAAGCTTTACAGTACCAGTTACTTTTCAGATTAAATTTGTACATACAAACATGTGATTAATTTATAAAATATGATGCATTGTTATACATTGAACTACCCAACATTACTGAAGCAGTTAAAATTAGCTCCACCTTGACCAACTACAACATTAAAGTACTACTTACACGTTAATGCATCAATAATAATAATCCAATAATATAACACTGACGGGCCATTCTGCATGAGAACCTAATATTCTTAATAATTTAAATATATTGTTTCTTACTGTAGTTTTTCTTTAGTAACATTTTGAATTTATGTTTTCACACAATATTTATTTTTACTTTTGGACAAACCGCTGAAGAATACATTTGCAAAATGCCATCATGCTGTGTCTGCAAACTGCAGAAAGACGACTGTGTTTAGCTTAAATGCAAATATATTCAGGAGATATGATTTTTACATCAGGAGTTCCAACAGCAAGGAAGAGGAAATGTTTGTCACATGTACTGTGCATGCTGTGTGGCTCTCCATCACCAACCCAAGTCGTGTATGGATTTGGCAACTGTGGATGACTTACAGTGGTGGTTGAGGCAATCAATGCACATTATGGAGTAAGTTATGCTGTCATTACAGGGGTGGAGAAGAGTTGTCACGGAAAAGAGGGTAAAATATATAATACCTGGGAGATAAAAAGTAAGTTGCAAGCTAGCCAAAAATAGCTTGTAGAAAAAAGGCCCACATACAGGTACTATGCAAAGTTACAAGGCTACTGTTCTGCCCTGCAGGCATTGTGCTATGCCATGTTCCTCTCTAATTCTGTCATTCCAGATGATTGAGCCGAAAGCGAAACGCACAGAGGATTATGCCTTGTGTTCGATCGTGAACGGGCAGAAAATCAAGGAATCAGCATGTGTACAGCACTGACTGGCAAGTTCACCATCATCCCGGGAACAAAAGTACCTGGCAACAGCACAAAAGTGAATGATATCAAAGAAATGCATGAGAATAGAGTGTCTGTCTATGTGATAAGGCTCTGCTGGAGACAGTGGAAATCAAGAAGACATAATGGAGTCACTCCTCTTTGCATTTAAATGTATGAAATCTCTCAGACGCTGACACTGTGCTGAGGTTTGTGTCTGTCTAACCTGTTCTATTTATTGTATTTGTTTAATCTTGAATATATAGACACAACATGTACAGACGCATACACACAGTGGTAGGGGGTAAGTAAAGTGGCAGCAAAAAGCGCTGATAGGCTCAGGTATGATAGGGAGAGAAGAGGGAAGAGAACTAAAAATGGAAGAGACAAAAATAGGACAAAGGAAGATGTACACAAAGCTTAGATTCTCTTCCCATCATGGAAACAAAAAGAGCTGACTCAAAATCTATTTTCTAGGCGTTCCATGCACAGAGAGGAAAAACCATTTGCATTTCATTTCAGTAATATCTTGAAAGCTTTTCCCATACTAAGTTATGCCTAGGCACTCATAAATAATTAAATCATTATACTAATGACTTCAAATACTTCAAATAGCATTCATCTTTTTTGTACTCGCTTTACGAATAATTGGAATGGAGCACAAATATTATATATATATATATATATATATATATATATATATATAATTTTTTTTCCAGTCAGTATTTGGGGCAGCTGAAGCGAACTTCATAGGGAGTGTTGAAAACTACAAAAGGTGCTTATTATTATGGGAAGAAAGCTAAGAAACAATATGACTTTGCAATGTGCTTTTCAAATGTCATTTATTCCAGCTCTGCAAAGTGCTGTGATGTGAATAGCTAACTAGCATAGATCCAATTTCAGACATAGTACTGCGCCTTCCCACATCAACCCTCTCCCAACCCTTGTACACATCCACACACACATCCACACATACACACACCCAGGTGACCTGCTGATTTGCTCCCCAGTGGCAGCACAGAGCCAGAAATGGGAGGTGCAGAAACATACATACTAATATTCAGGCAAATATTTCTCTAAAGCGATGGGCAGCACTTTGGCCTCAAAGGGCTTTCACATTATTTCTCTAACAGTAATGGCTCATGGAAGACCTGCCAGGTCAGTAAGTAATCATGGGAATATTGATATATTCATGAAACACATTGATTAGTTAGATAATAACAAATATGTCACATTTGGCCACTTTTGCCATTTCTATTACTGTTGTTTTTTCTATCAGAGACAAAGAGCATGTGCAGACTAGATAGGAATTACTGCAAAGTGTTGCAAAGTGTGCCTGTTTTTTAGCTAGTGGCTCTAGGGATGGCAATGTCTATCTGTTGGTCACTTTAGTCCAGACTGAAATAACTATTGGATGGAATGAAACGTTTTACAGACATTCATGATCCCCAGAGGATGAAGCTAGTAACTTTGATGATCCACCTCTAGCACTACCAACAGGTTAACATTTTTGATTTTTAGTGACATGTCTTGACAAATATTAGATGGATTGCCATAAAATTGTGAAAATTTCAGTTGGTCTAATAGTTTGGTTTATGACCAAATGCCTGTGAAAACTAATGACATTCCCTACAGGCTCAGCTGTACTTTGTGTTTAGTGCTAATTACAAAATGCTAGCATGCTAAAACGCTAAGCTAAGATGTTGAACACGATGAACATTAGACCTGCTAAAGATCAGCATGTTAGCATTGTCATTGTGAGCATGGGTGTAGACGCTTCGTCTTGTTTTAACATCCCCAAAGTTTACCTTTGCTTTGTCTTTTTTTTTAATCACAGGAAAGAAATTCAGTTTTTCTCTCTTGTGGTCTCTAGCCATCCCTACCACCTCCCCCTCCTTCTTTCAAGTTTCTTTTTCTTCTGCCAAAGCAGGCAGAGGTTTGGATATAGCACTGACTTACCGCAGGGCGCTAACCGCACACGCTGACCTCTGCTACCCGTGCTCCACACATTGCTGTGCCAAGCACTTGCCACCCCACACAGAGACACCCCTCAAGGGGGAGAGAGGGGCTAGTATTCTGGCACTCCTAGCCTGGCAAGCCAACACCGGCACAGAGGGAGAGGGGAGGGTTGGAGGCCTGGACAGACCTAGGTCCTCCATTTTGCCCATCTGCTGTTTCAAAGCCCATAATATCAGACTAGCATATAAATGTGTGTCCTCTGTGGTTTGCATTCACCTGCTCGCAGTTTACAAACTCTGAGTTACAGATAATGAAATTGGGAACTAGACTGTAGAAGCTGAGAAAACACGCAAACCAACAGCAGTTTTGTCAATAGTGGCCTTTATGAAACAGCAGATATTGATTAATCAGGGCCATTGATTAATCAGTGAAAGTTCCCTCATGACTGAATGATCATATTTTATTGAGTGCTTTTTGACAAATTTATTTGGCATTTGAAGCATTAAGGTCCAAATGAAATAGCAAATTGGATCTACTACAAGGGTGTGGCACTTAAATTAGCAAAATGTAATTGGGTGCATCTGGCAGTGTAAGAAATATTAGGAGCAAAGTATGCAAATGGTTTAATTAGCATGTCTAATGCGATTTACTGGAAATCATTGTAGGAAGGGTTATTTGTTTGTAACATGTAGGGAGAGCAGGTATTAATCAGAACGTCATTAAAAGGAGAGTAAGAAGGAGATATATCGGGTGTGGCAAAGTAGAATTTGTCTTAGATCGATCCTAATGATTCTCACATTATGGCCATGTGACCAACATGACCTGAATGCTTTTTCTGCAACATCAGGGTGTGAATGAACTGATGAATTCTCTGGGGTTAAAGTGGTAAAACGTCCATGTGCTTTTGGCTTCTACCTGTAGATATCCTCTGACCTGGATGACCGAGAATCTTCATACAGATAAGAAAAGTCTCTTATTTCCCACAGCCCAAAAAGCATTGACATGATAATTAATACATGCGGTCCCCATGGACATCCAGCCAATTCAAACAATGCTTAACCATGCATGTAATCTATATCTGCTCCCTTGTATATTTGAACACTTATGGTAATGGCAGTGTGTGTGCAAAGCCTCTGGACGCTCACCAGTGAGTCTCACAGCCCTCACCGAGATCTGTCGCAGCACTTGGCAAAATAATGGACTGGGCAAAGGGAAAAATAAAACAAAGTAGAATTTGCATTACATGAGTTGTACATTAAATATTCATATGGAGAAGTTTTATGGACCCAGAGCGTAGCTGCTCGAAAGGGATTTGTTGAAGGGTGAGACGAGGGGAAGGGAAGAGGGTTTACATGCACTAGCTTCCCTCCCATGTAATGCATTTTCATAAAATCTATTATGGTGTCTTATTATCTTCCAAAGGTACATTTGATGCATAAATGAGCATTTAAAACATGAAGTGCCAGGGTTCAATTGCCCTTGTCCCATTGGTGATGGTGGGGAATTACTCTGCAATACTGTATAAGCTCAGCTGCCCCCATACACACACACACACACACACACACACACACAGAAACATTTACATGCTGGTCACCGAAGTAAAGACTGACACAGGAATAAAACGCTTCATGTTTGAGAATGTTTAAATGTAACAATGACTCAATGGGCTTTCAAATAGCTGTTAACCTGCTGGCATACCATAAAATGCTTTTGCAGAGAATGTCTTTGGTGCCTTTTAAATGCAGCCAGTGGGAACATCACAGCACACCATAAAACTGGGAGATACTTGCTGAATCATTACACCATCTATTCGTTTAATTAATGTATTGTAATGTGACCATTGTGAGGATTGGTGTCTGCAGTTTAGATTACAATCCATTAGATAACAAAAGTCTGCACAATTTCTAAATTTGCATCTCCGACCTGACTTACAGTTCAGGACAGACTGTGATGAAACCTCTCTCTCACACACACACACACACACACACACACACTCACTCACTCATATTTGAAAATAGGAGTGAATAAGTGAGTGAATTTTACAAACCAATAAATGTACACAGAAAACTGACTCAAGCAAAAAAGACTATTGAGGATAACAAAAATAAAGCCCAAAGGCTGATCTCAATTATACATAAGCTATATGCAGTATTGATGATAGAGACATAACACCCAACATCAACATGTCCAAAAGCTAGAAGCCTGAAATTTAGAATGTGTGTTACTGTACGGCTGCATGTTGCTCTGCTCTGAATAGCAATACAGTTTTCACATTAACTTTCACGTTTATTATATTGCTAAATAGAAGATGTGTCATGACTTGTTTTATCTCTTCCCTTTAATTCTTAGTGGAGTTATGCTAGCAGTATGACAGCCCATATTAAGGACAGTAAATTCCTCTTATAACAGGAAATAAAAGCAATACAACTGAACTAAAAACAGCACATGACCAACACATTTAAAACGAAAGCTAACTTGGATAAAATGAGCACCAACACTTTTACAATACAGTGCAGAAGAAATGACTGTGAGCTAGTCCACAGTTTATTGTCTATTTTTTCATATAATTCTCACCCATGAGCATTAGGGAGCTTAGTGTTGCAGTTTTTTACTGCAAAAAACCCTTTAATGCAGCTAATATTTTCTCCCATAATAATTATCTTTGCTCCACAGGCCGCAATAAGTTTTTTCTCCCTGTGTGAAAGTGTGTATAGTGTGTGTAAATGTGTGTATATGTGTGCGTAATGCCTTGCCCTTCAGTAGCAGGTGTGTTTTAACAAGCTAATCAAACTGTGTCCACCTGTTTTTAATTCGAGTGAGATGTTTTTGAAAGACCTGTGGGCAGCTGGTAAAGGCCGAGGATTACACTCAGTAACTGTAGAACACATGGCTACGCCACGGCGGACACACACCGCCTCACGCGCACAGATGTGCACAAGCGCAGGCAAGCACACCTTATATTTGTTCTGCATTACGTTGCAATCCAGCAGGTTCGGGGGAACTGTAATGAGCTGAGATGTTGCTTTGGAAATGCTTATTACGTTTCTGTCAATAACTGGCTTTCGATCCAAGTATTCTGGTCCAAAATATGAATCGAATTTGGGGGGCTGAATGGAAAAGACAAATCTGATCAAATTTCTTCATTATCACAAAAGAAAAAGTTTTGCTTGAGGTAGAAAGACTTTTGGCAGTTGCATTGACATGCATTTGGTGAACTGTTTTTCATATTGCAATGTCATCATAATTGTGTTCGCTGTTAGTCTATGCATTTGAGTTGTGCCATGTGAATTATTTGAATATATAATACAGCCACTTAATGCTGACATTGAAGATATATAAAATTATATATTTTTTATAATTATATAGAAACTATAAAATTAGCCATCAATTATTGGAATAAAAACCTCTCTTCCATTCAAACCATTTTCTTAGTAATGTATTTTCTGCTTCTATTTAACACTTTTTTTTTTACTTTTCAAAAGCACACATAAAAAGTTAGCTCACAATGTTGTATTGGCTGCATTAAGTCATGTACTGTATGTGCAGCTGTGCATTATGTACATGCATTTGATTGTATGCATGTGATTATGCGTCTATAGGAGAAACCACAGACTTAATTCTGTGCCTTGGCTTGTGCCAGGCCATCTCTTCCTCTTGTCTGCAGTATTGATTCATTCATTTCTTTTGCATTAGTTCCTCCATTCTTCCTGCCCTCCTCCTTGCCCAACCCATTCTTATTATTTTAATGATGACAGACTTATGCATTGGCCAGGCGCATGTAGAGTAATTATGGGGAAATGAACCTGCGGGATGCACGGGCCATTGACCAGCATATTGACTTTGACTGCCACCACAAGCAATTAAACTTAAGCTGCTTGGTGTCTATAGAAGCCCCCACCTTTCTTTATTACAACCCCCCCACACACACACACAAACTGGATGCAAGGTCGCCAGAGAACAGTTAGTCAGCATGTTTTTCCCAGGGCGCCAAACAAACTAACAGAATTGTGCTTTCGAAGAATCAAAACAAAACCTCCATAAACCTCCATTGTATGCAAAAGTGTGGTTCTTCCCTTCTTTCCTCTCAACACCTCGAGTGACCGCACAATCCTTTACCATGCATGAGATGCAGCGCAGAGGCTGACATGATCTTGGCCCTCCCCCAGTGTGGACTTCTTAGTCCAAGAACTCGACAACTGTTTTGACATGCCTTTATCAAACACTTCTCCCCCATGGCCGGCAGCGAGGCACCGACAACAGGGATATAATCCATCTGTCGAGCCATCTCTGAGTCACAGAGTGTTCATCCAGTGGGATGGGTGTGGAGAGCTGAGAGTCTCAAGCTATGGTTGTTCTCTTGAATCAGTTTCAGGAGGAGTGTTAGTGAGGAGTTAGTCGGCCCAAAGCCGTAGGGTCTGAAAGTTTGGAAAAAAAGAGGGTTAAAAAAGGGTCATACAGGGCGCGATAGAACCATATAGGGTGCTTTAACTCATACTCATATATCATCATTTCTAATCACTATAATACTGGTAGATTCATCTACTGCAGAGCTCTTGCTAAACAAATGCACAGTGAGTATTTATAATTCAAACACTCTTAAATGACTCAGCATGTTCATAAGATCTTGACCCTCTGTCAGCTCTAGCTAGAACCACCTTGAACCAGCTACTCATCTTAGAGTTTCATGTGTCTCTCAGAAAGGTTTTGTCAAGCTTCCACTTAGAATAGGGTTCCATGAGGTTCTATCTAATTTTTCATAACAGGCTCCTCTTGGAAATTTCAAATGGTGTTCTTACAAACTCCCTTCAACTGTAGTATCTTTTAAATAATCTATAAGAATTACAGAGATTAAAGAGAAAAAAGTGCTGATATAAAAATAATTCAGGCATAATCACTATCATCTTTATTAATGCAGAGGCAGAGTTGTACTGCACTTCTAGATAATATTGGTGCATACTTTGTCATGGCGATGCATACGGCATCTGTTTTTCCCTTCTCGCATGTTTCTAAACATCCCCCCTCGTATTTCACCTCTCTTTTTCCCTAATTGAATTTTGTCCCTGTGAATCACCTGTTTGCATAGCTGCTTTGTATTAACTGATTATCCGTATTTAGACGTCAACTTTCAAATGAATGAACGAACGAACGAACAGAATGAATAATTAAATAAATAATGAATTCCATTTAGCTGTTTCAGTTTCAGGGTCCTGGTATTGTGCATGCTGGCTTACTGTCACACTGTCATGGCTTACTGGGACACTTGAATAGGACAGAGCCACTGTTAATGTTATTAGTGACACCCGTGCTTTTCCTACTATGATAAGTCAATATGTCGGACGTGAAAAGCTTATTGTCTGAGCTGCTTTGTTTTTTTCTTTTATTTCTTGTTTTTTCTTGCTGTCCCTGCATCTGCCTGTGCAGTAAACATAAAAACTACAGACCAGTGGCATGTAGAATGACACTATAGCTGCTAAAAGGAAAATTGCAAGGATGTAAAGTGTGTATACTAATGTTATTGATACATGCTTGCAGAGCTGTTAGACAAGAACCCTCTTAAATCTCTTAAATTAGCATGTGAATGTCAACATACAGTATACACAGTCCCATCCCCATCACTTGAATCTGTTTTTACCTCTTTTCAGCTTCCTAATTGGCACTCAAGAAGATCCTTGTGTGCCATTGAGCTTCTCTCACTGAATGGCTGGAGCATTGCTTGTGTGCCTGTGTCATTGCTTTAGTGCACACTCACGTTGCCCATTCATGTCCTCTGTGAAATAATGGGAAATTCTCCCTGCTGGGTTTGCATGAATTTGATGTAAAATACAGGAAAATCTGGCCCATAGCATAATTTCCGTGCTTGCAGTTATCAGATGTGACAGATGAAGGGAGCTTTACAAAGCTAACAGCTCAAAATCAAAGCTCTTGTTCTGTTTTCTTTTTTTCATCCATCCAATTGGGCACCAAGACATGATGTTTTTCTAATATCTACACGTAACGTGTTGTCACAATGTTTGTCTGTGTGGGTCTGTGTGCTTGAGTGTTTCTACGTTGTTACACGTGTTTCCTGCGAACAGTAACACAGTCTCACTGGGACTATATGTGAGTGCAGAGTTGCATATTTTCAGGAGTAAGCCCTCCAGCCGTTTCAATTCCTCTCCCCTTCTGAGAGTGATTCAGAGCAGTGGATTAGTGTTGGGTTGACTGTCAAACAAATAGGCCTACTGCTAGACTGGCGCTGAGGCTGTAACAGACCTCCTTAGTGTCCTGGGGACTGCGAGCACATATTGACCGAACAATTGTAGGCCAGGGTTTTAACTGGCTGCTGAGACGGTGCCTGAGGGGCGAGCGTTTTAGGCTGTCACAGCACCCACAGGTCAGCCGTCATGCCAGGCCTGCCACTCAGCAAGAATTTAAGTTTAAGACAATAATTAGTTTTTAGGTTTTGTACACCTGTTTCTAAGAATTCAAGTTCAGTTACTGCACATAGAAGTCACAAACAGTTGAACAAATGTCCAGGTCTATAGAACTCCATTTACTGTCCGATTCAGAGACCATTAATGTTAATCCACTAATGACAAACATTCACCTTTAGCAAGTCTTACACAATATGCACAGTAGAAGCAGGGATAAATCAATGTCGATGAAGTATTGCCACCATTGACATTTGGCATTTTCTGGGTCTTTCTCTCTATGTTGAAGAGCCAGCATTTTAATGTAGCTAAAATTATATCTATTTCTAGGACTAAGGTAGCATGTCAGAGAGTAATCACATTTGAAGAGTAATTAAAGTTGAGGCCTGGGCTAAAAGCACTTTTAATTGATTACCCTGGATTCTCTCTGAAATAGGTTAAATTCTCTCCTAAAATGAGTTCCATTAGTCTCTCGCTCACTATTTATATTCTCTCGCTCCTCTCTTATTATCCAGCCGAGATGGTTGTGATTAAATTGCCCTATACTGTACCTCCCTCGCCTCTGCATCTCTCCTCTCCCTTTAGCTCACACCCTTGCTCTCTTTCTGTCCTCTGCTTGATATCCCCCATTGATCAGACACCCAGTATAGTTTGCAACGTCACCCCTCTCCATCTCTCTCCCCCCTCTTTCATGTACCTCTCTAATGATAATACAGTTGCTGTAATGTATTGGTTGGCTGCCTCCATGTCTGCAGCACAAGGCTCAGCAACCTGTACAGATGGTTAAATGACCATGGACCCTCACTAATCTGCGCGCACCATGGTAACAGCTGATCTGTTTATTGACTCTCTTTTCCCAACCGGCCTTATTATTGAGGTATTGGACTTCTTTTTCTAACTTTTTTTGGAAATGGATCATGTTTTGTCAAAGCGCCTCTCTACACCCTGGCCTAACTTCAAGCAAGTCAAACAATCCAATAAAAGCCAATACTGTGAATGTCAACTGACCCTATAGGCATCCGCTTCTAATTTGCCATTGGAAGCACTTTTGGGAGGAATTTCTTTTGTGTTTTTTTTCCTTCCATACCTGGCACTGTTACCAGTGTGAAATTCCCATTCATCATAATAACCAGTGTTGAGTGTCCATTTATCAAGTCCTGAATGCCAGTGCTTTACTGTGGCAAGTTGAGCCAAGGGGATTTACCTTCTAATGACTGTTATAAAACCTTGTAGTTATGAGACAAATTAGATGACAAAGGAGGGGAAAAAAAGATGGCCGATAACCCCCCACCTCCACTTCCCCTGTGGGAATTTCACAAGCCTAAAACAGTATTCCTAACAAGCAAGGTGCTGCTTTTCTGCAGTTGATTACAATTCACTCCTAGAAAAGTTCACAAATCAGCAGTTTTCATATCTCTGACTCCATTTATTGTATCTCAAATTGGTTTTGCTCCTCAAAAAGGCATTCATAGATCTTTGGTTGATATTCTAAGTTCATCATCTGTATTCACGGTATAACTTGTCATCTCCACCCAGAGACACATAGTTTCTCCGTGACTCTCTCTCACTCATTCTTTCTCACTTCAGACCTTGTGACTGGGGTAATATATTAATGCGACGAGTCTCTGGTGAGGCACCTTCACCTGAAGACTAATCTGTAATGCATGCCTGTTTGAGCTTTATGCAAGCCAACATGAATTTGCCTAAAATGTGATTAATACAACCTCTGTATTCCACAAGGTACAGTTTTGATGAATTAACAAATCGGGTGTGAATGTCTCCCATTTAATCACACTGAGAGATGAAATGCTGGACTGTTGGGGCAGGCTGGGTGAGTATATCCACAGTAATCTTTTTCTATCAATATCCCAGCAAAGACGAGGAGCAAGCCATGACACGACACCCACTTTGGCTTGATAGAAATCCAAGTGGTGAAGGTCTGGAGAAGATCTGAAGGAAGTGGAAATGGTTCAAGCGTTTGCTCCGACAGTTGTAATCTGTTTCCTGTCAAACTGAAGTCTATGCCTTGTTTGTGCCATCCGGGACTGTATAATTTGTAATCAATCTGCTCCTTTACAAGCAGAATGGGAAAGGCAAAGTGTGAAGGGAAAACGTACCTGATTATTACAAGAATGCAGTGGTTCAGAGAGTGTGTGCATATTGATTTACGTAAAGAGATGGAATGAAAAATATGTTCATCTATTTTAATTATGACACTTGTGACTTTTGGGACTTTGACTTTCCTGGTACATAGGTACATAAGACCATACATTGATTTAAAAAAAATGTATTTAATATTATAATAATAAGATGAAGTAGAAGTGAAAGAGGAAGTGGAAAAGGAAATGGAAGAAGGAAAACGTTGAAGTGGCAGTGGAGAAAGAAGAAAAATAATAGGTGGAAGTCAAAGACAAGGAAAAGGAAGTAGAGGAAGAGGAAGTGGGAGTGAAAGTAAAATAGGATGAAGAAGAAGAGGAAATAACCTAGAGGAAGAGAATGGTTTGGAAGAAGAAGACGAAAAAGAGGTGGAAGATGAACAAGTGGAAATTAAATGGAAGAAAAATAAGAGGTGGAAGTGGAATGTGAAGAAGAAGAAGTGGGAAAGGTAGTGGAAGAAGAAATGAAAAGGAAAAAATCAAGAAAAAGAAATGGAAGTTTAGGAAGAAGAAAAAGAAAAATACTTGATAGAAGAGAGACAAAGAAAGGGAATTAGAACAGTGGAAGTAGATGATGAGTTTTTAATTTAGTGGTTTGAATTTGCCCACATACGGGCTAAGATAGCTAAAAGGAGTTGGAGGACTGGTGCCTGGTACAAATAAATGCTTTTCATAAGTTCTCCTGATACTCCCAAAAGTAAAGTCGGGATGTTTTCATCTCTCGTTCTCTTATTCCATCTGTCTGGCTGAGCAAGTAAAAAAATGCAAGATCCACGGAGAACAGAATGAGCACTGGATAGTGTGAGGGGACACAGATGGGTAGAGAGACAAACACTTGCTCAAAGCCAAAACATTCCTGATCTGCCTCCCCTTCACTCACAGTTTCTCTCTAACAAGCTACATGTAACTAAATGTGATGTGCGTACAATAGCTGCTGCCCTGAGAGTTAGCATGACAACAGACAACCCAATTAGTTTGGAAGTGTGCTCACAGCTGTACTCCTGGTGCTCTGTATGCATGGATAAAAACAGCAGTGCAAACAGACTTACCATGCTGTGCCCGAGCCTTATGCTTACAGAGGGGGACAGATCTCCCTCAGAGGATCAACTTCTGTTTAGAAACAGGATCTAAGAAGTGTTGAAGCAGCAGGAAACTTGATGACAGTTCCCCTTAGCTTTGAGATATGATCCTACATGTACACATAGCTATGCAAGATGTAAAAGCTAAATAAGATACGATATAGCACTGCCTGGATAGACTTGCATCAGAGCTGACAATACTCGTAATGAGAGGTGATAATGAGTTTAACAGCTGTAGTAGTCAAGGATCACTCTTAAACAGGGATCAATCTTTGTTTAAGATAGCTTCTAGAGCTCTGTGGTTAAACAAAAATGCACAGATCAAACTCAGTTTCCATTTTCAGATTACTGCAGGAAACCTGTGTTATCAACTCTAAATAATCTAAATAGACCTCTTGAAACTAATCCCCCTGGATTTCTTCAGAAACATATGTGCTCATGTATCCACTGTCTTGTGCATATGGGATATTTTTACACCCTTTCTTTGTGTTTGTCACAGCATGATACATTGTGTAGGTGTCATTTTGTGGAAATATTATTTTCTTTTCTGTTCCTGGTTTTCAGAGCAGATTAATATAATACATATTACAATACATCCATACAGAGCTGTTTTAACTATGAATATTTTCTATCTATGTCTGGGTCCATGGGATCCTGCTTTCTTTTTCTTAGATGTCTGTGGTTAGAATCAAAGGAGACTGTGCTTTGCTGGCTGCTCGCTGTAGATACCTCTCCTAATGCTTGGTTATCTCTCCACACATGATTGGTATTTTTAGTGGCCCTTATCTCTTTATGAAACATGAGGCGCACTGCAGAGGCTTACGTTACACACCTCGGATGCTTTGGCTTAGGATAATGCAAGCATGTGGAAGGGGGGGTGGAGGAGTGGGAGTGTGTGTGTGGCGGGGGGGGGTCTACTCTAAGAGTAAAGAAATAGAATTATTGACTCCTCAGCCGGAGAGCTTTTGGCTGAGTCAAATCCAGCATTTTTTCCCACAAACTGTTTCCACGGGCTGTGAAAGATGGGTGAAGGGTGGATAGGGAATGTGGCAGGAGTTATGGTGAAAGGGGGAGAGCAGTTAAGAGGGGGAGGGAAAGAGGGACCAGATGGATGGATGGGTTGAATCTTTGCAAAAGAAAGCTCTAAGGGTGGACTCAACTGTCACCTGTAGTCTGCCAAGCTGGAGCTCATAGCTTAAGTTCATCAAGTCAAGTTTTTCAGCTTTAATGTGAAGCTTCACAGCAAACTTAGATTTGCAGCACAAACTGTTACTGTCCTAAATATAATATATACTGTATGTTCCTGTTGTTACTGCTCTTTTATAACACAGTAAACGATAAATATCCCTGTCGTGGCTGAATGCAAACACTCAGGCTGTGAAGAGAAAGTGCAGAAAATCTCTCCATAAATGAGATGCTGGTAAATGTCCCACAGTACTATGAAGGATTTAAGGCTGATATATCAGAAAGCAGCATGTAAGGATGCAAGAGCAGCTTATTTTCCTTTCTCAACTCTTATCTCCATGAGCAAACAATCCTGTGGAGCCTTTCAGAATAACTGACTCACTTGTTAACCCCATCCTTTCATCAGTGCGGCGAGGCCTGACCTCTTGTCTCTTGCACAGTCTGGGCTGATCTCTAAACTGACATTTTTTACCCAAAGATTTAAGAAGAAGTTGTATCAACCTAATTACAGTCTGTTGTGAGTCAAAGTAATATCTTTGAGGAATTCTAATCTGGTTTTAGAGCACTTGATAGCACAGAGTCTGCCCTCCACGGAGTGACCAACAACCTTCTTTTAGCAGCAGATGTGTGTGCTGCATTTTAATTATGTTAGATGTCAGTGCAGGCTTTGAAACGGATACCATTTTGATAGATTGGTCTTGTGGATAAACTGCAATGGTTCCCGACTGAACATTTTCCATCATGATAGGCAACTCACCTTAATCTTTTATGTGTGGTGTTTGGGGTACAGTCAATTAATCTGACAGTGATAGCAGGTTTCAGTAGTTAAGACAATGTCGGTTGCTTGGTCAGTCCACCACTTTGGTCCAGACTAAAATTTGATGGATTTGCAGTGACATTTTGTACAGAGATTCATGGTTCCCAGAGGATAAATTCTGCTGCCTTTGGCGATCCCCTCACTTTTCCTCCAGCACCACCATGAGATAAAAAATTTGCAAATGCAAAACTAAGATAGTGAACATGTTAAACATAATACCTGCTAAACATCAGAATGTTAGCTTTGTCATTGCGGGCGTAATAGCATGCTGACGTTAGTATTTAGCTGTGGCTTAGTACACCCTCTCAGAGCCACTAGCATGGCTGTAGCCTCTAGGTCTTGCTTTAGTTTAGGTAGTTGGGCTCCTGCTCTGTTAGTATGCATTACAAATTGTGCCTTTAAGACCCTACTTCAAACTACTCTGTGATCTATTTTAGCACCAGGATGTTTTTACTCAACCACCAGCAATGCAGACAGGTTCAGATCAAGCAACTAAATTGATTCATTAACATTAAGTGTAAATTGAAATCATCCATAATGCTTAATTCACTTTTAGCTGTATTTGTACATGTGGAGAATAAATTACAGCTGTCAGCAGCATTATATCCTTACCATACGTTTTCAGACACCTAGAAAAAAGAACACCTCTGGTCAAATTCCACCAGTAGTGGGGCTTATTTTACAGTCTCAGCTCAGACTATGATGTGATCATCCCAGCCCCATTCAGCATTGAGCCACTGTCCCCCAGGAGGAGCTGGAGGACGCTGCTGTGCAGAAGGATGTCTGGCTTTCTCTGTTCGCCCTGTTGCCACTGCAGCTCTGTGTGGGGGATGGATGACTCTCCAGCGTTTGGTGACTTTGGTGAAATGTGAACTAGATGTGCACAGAAATGAATGTACAATTACTGTAAATGACACTAGTGTTCTTCATTGAGGTCGTTTCTTTCTTTGTACCTCACCTTTGCTTCATTTTCTTTTTTTTTTTGTACCCAGTTGGCAGTTCATGGGGAGATTGGGATCGACATCGCGCTCGCAGCAAGAGGGCAGAAAGTCCAGTAGTGGAGCAACTTAACAGCTCCACAAAGACCTGGATGTTTGGGCTGGGAGGCAGGAGATCGATGGTGTAAAATAGGAGAGAATTAACAATGGTTGCAGAGCAAGGGGAGGACAGTCTGCTTTGACCTGGTGTGTGTTGAGACGACAGGCTTCACCATGTCGCCCTGATAATCGCTCCAGTGGAGGGGGATAAGGCCAAACAAGAATTTCTGTGATAAGGTAAAAGCTCCCCTGTGTCTGAGTAAAAGAATAGTTGCCAAGGAAAACTATGAAGAATGTAAAAGTTAACAAGTTCAATAACATTAAAGATTTACTGTATTTAAACTCCTCATCAATCTTTCTCCTCACTGTAAAAAAATTCTAATTTTATTAGAAAATTAGAATTTTATTCCACCAGTTTCAAGTTTAGCACAATGGCTGGCACAAAGTCTGAGTTACACTACAAATATCTCTCTTCTTTGCTCTCTGTCTCTCCACCCAACAAGAGAGACTTTTTAAAGGGAAGCTGAGAAGTTTGAGCGATGGATCAGGGTGGACGATAAGGAGATCAGACGTTTGAGGAGACTGAACCTCCAACTGCAAGAGGGTAAGTATCAACGGGGGAGTCAGCTCGAAATTAACACCGTCCCAATGCCCCAGGGATGTTTTAAAAAAATAAAAAAATAAAATAAAAAAGAGATATATGGAGGTCGCTACACAGTCCCTGGCTCTGGACGGTTGAAAATAGATTTTGGAAAGGTTTCGGGACAGTGTTTTTTAGATAGATATATATATATATATAAAATATAAAGTTGCCTGTGAGCCCTTGGAGTTAGAGGGGAACAACAATGGTTTTGAGTAATTTCATATTGTTTCCATAGCTCTACAATACAGTGATAGACAGCTGCAGGTTTAAATCTCTCCCCTTCATGTGCAGTGTACATTAGCACTACAAGGGTAGTGTGTCACCTGGAGACAACAACTCCCACTCCGCCACAGAGATAGGCAGCGAGTCTAAAATACGACAACTATAACCTGAAGCTACAGGATTCCATCACAGCGACAACTGTGATCGAGGAGGAGTTATCTCCAGGTGACGGTGACACCAGTGACAAACAACTGTCACTGTCAACTGTAATTTAAGCACCTTTGCTTTTCTGTCAAAATTTTAACAAAGGCTGCAGCCAATAATACAAAGCCAGGCCAACGTTGAATGAAATAGGCAAGGAAAGCCCTGCCTATGCGGATGGACGTACCCATCAGCCCCTCCACCAGACAGGGGAGAAAAAGATATCAATACGGCTAATTCACATGGCCACATCAGCAACTCTGGGATTTCGCTGCTCCGCATCGGGCAGTCTTCGTGTGCCACTATAGTATGCTGCTGATGCTAAGCATTCTAACAGCTAGTTTTCGGCTAGCTAGCTATGTCTACACATGCAAATGATTGATCCACACTGCGCTCGCCAGTCGAGGGTGGGGGGGGGACATTTGTCACTTAGCATCTGCATGGAATCTGTTTAATGCTACCCAATGTTCCACCTCTGAATATTTGTAAGACATGAATATATTCTTATATTTATTCTATCTTTGACGACCGTGTGTATTTTAGCGTATATTTGTTATTCAGTTTGGTGGAAAACTGCTACTTTACATGTTTAAACACTAAATATAATTGCAAAAAACTGTAAACATAACATTTTAAATAATTTTCCTGTGTTTATTAAAGTGTTTTAAGAGAAATATTTTATTTTTTCTAAAAGTAAATACATTATTTTACAGGTTTTGGAATTCATGAATACTGTATAATACTGTATACTGTACAAACCACAGTTTACTACTACAGTAATAGTTTTATAGTTTTATTTTTACATTGTTTTAAAGTTACTTTACATATTATAACATGAAAAGTAATCACAAAAACTGTAAATATAAAGTTAGAAACATTTTTTTTACACAGTATGACTCTCACAGTAATACACAGTATTTTTAAAGACATTTAAAAAAATGTTTCACAATGAAATCATTATTTTACAATGTTTGGAATATATTATTACCACAGTTTATTGAAGGTATTTCAGTGTAATAAATCAGGGAATATCTGTAAAGTAATGGGTGTTTGGCTGTGTATCTTTTGATGTAAATTTCTGTAATATTATTGCTTTTTGTATTTTATTTGAAATACAACATTTTACTTTATTATTTTTACAGTACACAGTATGCCCTCTTTTTTCTGCTCCTTCATTAGATTAACATTGATATTCATTAACACCTGATCTACCCTGTGTGCCTGTGCATCGGGCTTGGCACTGTGCCTTCATAGGAAATCAATGGTATTTTCATTCATCCAGCTGACTTCCATCTAGTCCTCCACGTCGCTTTGCTTCTACATGCAGTAGTATCAGCAGTGATTAACAGGCTAGTAAAGAAGGGTATACAGTGATTCTTAAGTAAAAGCAGTGACTGTGGACCTTCAGACTCCTCAACCACCCATGTAGTGATGAATAAACATATCTAAGCAAAATGAAGAGGGAATTTTAAGAAGTAAGAATTGCTGGAAGCAGAAAGAAGAAGGGATGAAGAGAGAGATATTGCATAGGTTATGGTAAATCATGTCTATCATGTCTCCTCTCTTCCATTACCGATCAGGGAGTGAAGGATGATGATGATGAGTTGGCCAATTTCCCCATACTCCCAGTGGATGCCCTTGATAGTGACAAATTTCCAGGTTAATTGTGTTAGGGTCATGGCGATTCGGAGGGAATGAGCCACTTTATTTAGAGCAAGAATCCATAAAGGGACTTCACTCCCAATCCAGTCTCCATTCAGATCCAGTGAGGGATGGCCTCGGTCCTCATGGGATCAATCCTAAACCATCCCAAGTGAGCAGAGTAGATGCAGTATATGACGGGCAGGCAAGCCTAGAAATTAAGTTAATTTTCCGCAATTCAGGGCCATGACAACAGCATCTCCAAGTAAGCTGCCTGACAGGAAAAATATTTTTTTTTCTCTCAAGCTATCTACCCCAGGGATCAATTGCACTTCATTTTCTGTCTGATATAGATGAAGCAGGGGACATGCCCATTAGGGAACTATTGGATTCCTGGAACAGCACTCCTCCCTAAATCCAGCCACCTGCTTACTCCCTATCTTCTCTTCAGTCCACCTCTTAGCACCCCAATGCATTTTCAAATATCTATTTCGTAAACGCTGAAGGGAGGCCAGACCAACAATTTGAATTCACATCTTAACAAGTACATGCAAGGTGGAGTAGGGTCAGAGCTGAGCCATAAAGGAGACAAGCATTGGAGCTTGTTGGGCTGGTGTGGAACGTGTGTTGGCATACTATCAGTGGTAACTAAGACTAGAGATTTTTCTGGGCAGAGGCAAGCGAGTGGGGGTCTGTCGTGTATCTGTAGCGAAGCCAGCTCCAGCCTCTCTGCCTCGCTGAGATTAGGGGAGAAGAGGAAGCTTTCATATAACCGACTCTCCCTGTGGCATGACTGCAGAGAGGCAGCGAGCGAAGGCAGACAAGCAGGCAGTCGGGCTGGATGTATGGATGGATGGATGAGGGAGGCAAGGGATTTAAGGAAATAACATGGGAACTGGTGCACAGGAAGAAAGTGAGAGTGAGCTCTCTTTTTGTCTCTAACCATACGAGGAGAGGTATGTCCAGGGAGATCCTCCAGGACTCAGATAATAGGTTGTGGTGAGCTGATAGACCTCATTCTCTCCCTCCGCCCCTTCCCTATCTGTGTTCCTTTTCTTCAACCCTGTCTCTTTATTGCTCGTTCACCCTCTCTCCCATTCTTTCTATTTATCTAGCGCAGTTTCTATGGGAGCAGCCAGCCGGAGGAGCCTTGGAGTCGGAGAGAAGAAGGAAGTAAAGCCAGGTGTGCAGGGGGAACATGATGGGCCCCAAGGTTGGGCTGAGAGGTGAGGGACAGACACCGGAGTGTGTGACAAAAGGATGAGCTTCACTGCTAATGACTCCCACAAGGGAGACCAGCTGCTCGGTTTGCAAAGGCTTACACGTGCACTGCTACCGTGTAGGATTGCCTCGGCGGTGTGATGGAGCGCACACACGAAAACACAAACTTTACAAGACTTGGACATCAGGGAACAGAAATGCACACACGCAGACATAGTCACATATTAGCGTTCTCATCTCTCTCTCATACACACGCACAAATGCCTCTCTAAAAATCCTTCCCTTTCTGTTTTTCAACCTCCACCCCACCCTTCCTTCTATATCCATCTAAATTTCTGTTTAGTTCACGCTGTCCGCAATTTGCACTCTGGTGTCATGAGACATGATGCAGTGTCGCTTCAGATGTGACATTCTATCTACTCGGTAGATTTTGGTCTGTGGCTGTAAAAGGGATGTTTTGGAACAATAAAGCATAATCAATAATACATTGGACAGTCATCTATGTGATAGTGGGAGTCTTCTAACAACCCCCACCCCACCCCCCAATGGTTGAACAAAGAGGAGCTCTACTGTATGGCAATGCATGTGAGCCCTCTAGTGTTAAGTTGTCTAGTTTCATACTTGGAGGAGGATAAAATAACAGCAGCAAATAACGGCTCAATGCTGTTTTTGTGTGCTTTTTCTCTAATACTGTACACTGTTTGTATGTTGTGTGGCATATCCCACACATTTTTAGCTAAATGAGGTTCTTTATATTTTCTGTAATGTTATACACACAATTGGCAAGACAAAACACATTTATTTCCATTCATATAGCATTCGAAAATTATATTTATAATGGCATGAAGTTCTTGATGTTCAATATACAAATTACCATTCAGGTGACATTTGCCTACAGATTTTCATGAGAGAGAGAGAATTCCCTCCACTTTAGAAGGCTTGAAAAACCTTAAAGGCCTGGACTCTATCTGGTGAATAATGTGATATTAAATAGATGTGACATTTTAAAACAGGCTTTAACATCCGAGTATTGATCAAATGCAGGGTGACAAGCATCATAGCTCAGTTAATGGCTTTCTCAGCGAGACTTTCCAAAGGTTCCCTCATAGACTGTGGGGTTGTCATGGCAAGCTGCCATGGAGTTCTCTATATCTATATCTATGTATGTACAATAAGTGGTCTTATATTAGCTATTCATTGTCATGTTTGTATTACAGTACATGAGCAATGGCCTAACACACTGTACACAAATCACACTCACCCTCACCATCAAAGCGATGCATCAATGGGAAAGTTAATTCCATAACTAAACATCCTTTCTGGGAAACAGTGTACTCCATAATAGTGAGCTTATGATAGACTTGAATGGCGTGATTATTCAAAAGGGGAGCTCTTCTATAAGGGGATGCGTAAAATATGATTTCGATGTTACACAACTGACCTTGGTTTATTGTGTTTTTGAGTCCATACTCCATATATAACTGACATGATCTATTGTGCAGTAGTTCCCATCTCAGCATTTGCCTTTATCAAGCTGTAGATTCACATTTTACATGTTTTTCGGGCATCTGACATGTATGCAATGCAATTTTTCTTCACAGGAATGACACTATGCTATGCTTCGGTAGCAATGTAGGCATTCTGGACAGTAAGGGACAAAGATGCTGCCAGATTTTCACACAGATTTTCACACACACTTTGTTACGATTGGTTACAGGCATCACTAACTATTGGCAGTAAGACATACAGGCAGAATTAAAACAAAAAATCTGGCTAAAGTTCCTATTCATCATTTGTATGTCAATGCATATCAGCAGTATTCTTCTCTTTTGAGGCCCCTTATAGGAATATTGCACTAAATATGAAGCTATAGTCAGCAGCCTATTAGCTTGAATAGCATAAAGACTGGAAGCAGGGGGAACAGCTTGCCTGGCTCTGTCAAAAGGTTAAAGAACATGCCATCATCACCTCTAAAGCTCATTAATTAATACATTTATTTATTAATGTTTCCTATTTCTCGGACTCTGGGAAGTGGACAAAGACAGGCTAGCTGTTTCCCTGTGTTTCCAACTTTATACTAAGCTAAACTAATCAGCTGCTGGCTGTAGCTTCATAGTTAGCATACAGTCATGAAAATATTATTGATCTTCTCATCTAACTCTTGGCGAGAAAGCCAAATTCCCAGAATGTCTAAGTATTTCTTTATTTACAGTAGATATAGATTTACTCAGTTAAAGACATTTTCATACTTTCATGTTTTGGTCTCATCATTCAGACATTTTACTTTAGCAGGGTAAAAGATTTGTGATCAGGTTGAGTGTTTGCTAACCCATGCATAAGACAAACTGTTTTCTGTGTAATGATGCATTATTTTAGTGCATATATTAAAATTTTAAGAATATAACATGGTTATGTTCCACATTTGTTCTACCACAATATCTTTTTAAATGTAACTTGTTGCTCACTGATGTCAAATAATGTTACAATCAGACTTCAAGTTATTCTATCATGTTTAACGCTAGAGTAAGCCGAACATTTTGAGTACAGCACGGCAGTTTTCGCAGATTTGAATCCCTTCCAAGTATCCTTGTGGATGTGTGTTTGCACACGTGCATAAAAGTGCTCTAGTCACGCGGGGGAAATCAGTCCTGGCTTGAACAGCAGCCTTTAGAGGAGTGAACCCACTCAAGGCTGATCATTAATCATTGTGTGTAAGAATGTGCATATACAGTACCAGCATGCAACAGTGTGTGTTTGTATGTGCATGCACTGAGCTACAGTATGTCCTTTCTAGTTCAGCATAAATGAGTTAAAAAACAGTGAGGTAATTGATGGATTGGACAAAAGGTCAGAATACAAGGGCATGATGGGACTGCACTGGAAAAAGGCCATTTCACCTCTGAATGTCTCTGCTGCTGATGTACAGATCAATCACTGTGACTGAATACTAATAAAGCATGCATGATGAATTTTGGTCTCCCATATAAAATGAATGTGGACAGTTTATTATGTTTTAAGTTAATTTAATCTTAAAATAAATGAAAACAAATCAAATGTTGAATCCATTATGATCAGTGTATGTAAAATATAGGCATAAAAGGCATTTTTAGATCAATGGGAAGCTTGGGCTATACCTTGAAACAGGTTATGGGACATATTTTCCATGTACAAGTAGAACATTTTTAAGATTCCTGTTTATTAATAGTATTGTGGACCCTGCATATTTATTGGATTTTCATGCTGTCTTGTGTTTGAAGGTCCTAGTTGGAGGTGTTTCTTGTGGTGATGAGGATTTTACCATTCTAACTCAATTTCTGTTGGCAACTAGCTGTAGAGTTGGCCAACTGACCACAATTAGTGGCATGTCCAGACCTCCTGCTCTGATTGGTTGGCTGGCAAATAAAACATTTTGTGTGCGCTCTATGAAAGCCTAATAAGAGACAAAGAGGAAAACAGATGAAGCAGATTGCATGAGGGAGGGTGGGTTGAAATGAGAAGATATAATCCCTAACTGTAAAATCAACCATCTTTTGATACTCTGAGTTTTGCAAAGAGATGGCCCCCCTGCGCACACCATCTCCACACCAAATGTGGAGTCTCTCACACAGGCTTCGAAAATCAGTGAACTCCACCAGCGAGCTGAGTGAGTTTGACTCTCAGCACAGTTTGTCTGGCTAACTGCCGTGCTGTGTGAGTGTTGTCCTAGAGCTGCTGTGGGCTTATGCTGCCCACATCCCTCTCCATCGAGGCCGGCCTTCTCTTTGCTTCTTCGGACCGATGCTGGCAGCGGGACTGAGCACTCGGTAGATGTGGAGAGAGACATAACAGGCTGCAATTCCCCAACTCCCACCCGGAAAGTCACTCTAAGATTAATGAGTGTTGCGATGTCTGCTGGCTACATGCTCGGCCATCAGAAACTTGGACCAATGGACAAGAGATAACTTCAAGGGATGCGGGGTTTTTGTTGAAGTTTTTGGATAGAATTTTTTCAAGCTGGGTCTACAAAAACATCACTCTTTGTTTCTCCTATATGGATATCATTGAAGAAAGTGCTTTGTATTCATTTGATATATATAAAACATGAAAACCTATGTATGCTTTATCCTATCCACCCTAGCACAGGGTGGATAGGATAAAGAAATAATGAGGAGATGGAGAATGCTGGAATACAAGACTGCCACAGATCAAGGTTGCTGGTTTATTTCTTTTCCCAAGACAATCATAGCTACGAATTTCTGTTTTTTTTATTCCTAAACGTCTTATAAAAACTGCCTCATTAGGCATCAAGACAAAAGAAACACATTTCATTTTGTCAGGAAGTCATCCGGACAGACAAGTCTCTGGCAGGAAATGAAATAAATATGGAAGGAGTGGCAGGAGTGAGTGGCTGGGTTGACATTTACTGTGACTAACGTTTGTAGCGGCGAATGCATTTCTGTCATCCTCTCACTCACCATCTTTGTGTCGCCCTCCTCCGCGATCCCTCACGTCCAACATTCCCTGCTGCATGCAGATGTCCGCGACCTTTAGCTTTCCTGTATGAAATATAAGAGAAAAAAAGGGAGGTGAATTCATTGAAGAACACAGGTACAGTTCAAAACAGCTCGACTGGATAGGAGACTGGGGCTGGTGCCAGATGCCACCATTTCAAAAAAAAATGTAAAAGAGGTGGACATTTTATTGTTTATTGTCAAGATTTCTGTGTATGTGAGCTCAGCTGTATGATCTTGAACAATTTTACTAAAATTTAGACTTATGAATATGAATATATACCCAAAACTCCATAATGAGGATGTTTACATAATTCATGTGAATGTGTTTGTGCACATGAGCATAAGCGTGCTCGTTCCCACCACCTGCTCGTGGTGTGTCTGCAGGTTTGAAGCATACTGTGACCATTTTCGGTCTCCTCCAGCCACATCCAGAGTTCCCCTCCATCAAGGGCATAATGGTGCGATCCGTTGGCTGATAATGTTGGTGTGATCCACAGGCTGGCCGGCCGGCCGGCCCGGCGCCAGAGCAGAACAGCCTCTCTCATGGCCCATTACAGTCTGCTTAATGACCACACTGATGACCCAAACTCTGTGGCAGGCTGTCCTCATTCTGCCTGTTTAAAACAACATTTCACTCCCCTCGCCAAGGTTCACTCTCCCCGGCAGCTACAAAATGGTGGATTCTGTTTTTCTGTCTTTGTGGACTAAAGTATTGTAGCAGATACCCTGTTCATTGTTACTCTGTCCTTATATAAACACTTTTTCATTTTCTTACAAATTATGCTTTTTTTTTACCTTTATCACTTCTTATACTAAAAAAAAGAGTACATGACACAGGCTAAATACTGATTCAGTGTAGACATACTAAGTCTAACTGTCTTAAGACTGTAAATCAAAATTAAGGAATAATATGTCTTCATGACAAAAGTGAGCAGAACTTGTGCCTGTTGCTATTAGAGCATTGCTCAACAAGGCTTTATAATGGTTTAATAATTATGAGGATGGCAGCTTTGTTTCCCAGTAAATGCTTATGTGTGTTTGGAATTGCAGGAATTTGGATGCTGTCGTGATTCTTGGGAGGGCACACACACACCTACAAAATGTCATGTCCAGTGCTGCTACACTGTTATGACGTCCCAGAGACATCAATGCCATTGTGTCGCTGTGTGCGTGCGTGTGTGTGTGTGTGTGTGTGTGTGTGTGTGCAGGGTTATAGTGAATGCTCTGATCTCTTTGACAGATGTGGCTTCACACAGTCAACAGCAAATAAAGACACATAGACACAAGACAAATGCATGTATGCTTGATGGATGCTTGCATTGCATGTTGATACAGTATGTGTATGCCCAGACTTGGCATAAAAACTCACAAACACACATATACACAGACAGACGGACATGGAGAACAATATTCTCTGGGCACACTCTTTATGTCTGTGGAGACAATTGCATTTCAGACATGTTGAGAGCAGTATGATATCCAGTAATTATATCCAGCCTGTGGGGCTGAGCGAGGCACAAAGGATGTTCACATGTTTTTTCCACACACAATATCCACCATGGAATTCTGCCTTTTGTCACATTTCAATCTCCAAAGTCTTAATTTGTGGTCATGGAGTCTTAAACAAGTGAAGCACGGTGTCCAGAGTATTAGAATAAACCTTCTTTGCCATAGTAAGTGATTTGCTCAACATTTAATTAGAATTATTTTAACAAATGTCCCATGTGTATTTTACATGGGTGTGGAGTTGACATGTGAATTTTAAGTAGCTTTTAATCATCTTTCTAAAGAAACTGTGTTAATCATTGTGCTGGTCTTGGAAGACTCTCCCCATCTAACTGAGAATTTTTGGAGAATGCAACAGGATGCAACAGTAGAGGAATCCTCAGATATGAATTAAATTTTTGCTCTTTCTTGGCCATTTCCCTCACTCTTTATCTCTTTGTCCCTTCCGCTCTCATTCTTGGGCTGTTATGATATGCGGCCATGTTGTACGGTGACTGGAAATGACAGATGATCTCTCTGAATGAGTAATACAATCAGAGCCACGGGGCATTGGAGTGGGGAGAGAGAGGGAGAGAGATACAGGACTCAATCTGGGTATCTTAATTTAGTGGGCCATAATTAAAAATCTGTTTGCCAGTGTTTCCTCTCCCTGCTCCGCAGTCCTGCCTCCCCTTGACAATTAAAGATTTAATCACCATCTGCAAAAAGGGGCTGGGAAAGTACGTCTGACCCAAAACTCAAAATGCAAGACGATGCTGTTGAGGGACAACATTCGGAGAACTTGGACACTGTTTGTTTGCTGTCCATTCTCATCCAACTATGAATTTGTTTACTGACATAATTACTGCTATAATGAGCCACTGGAAGCAGATACTTGTAACAGTGTTTGCTTTTTGTATTTTAATTTGGTTACTTGCCAGAACATAAGAACCAGATCTGAGATTTTAGTATACTGTCGCGGAAAATACAAGCAAATATCTTGTTGTGGAAATGAGGAAATAACACCTTAACCTGGGGTAGCCCACATATGCACCCAGAGTAAAAATGAAAGTGATGGCTCTCTATTGTGAGTTAAGTTATAAAAGCCTGACATCATTCTAAATTTAAATTCTGCAGTAACACATTTTGTCTGTCCAACAGACCAATCTGTACACAAGCTCAAAGAACTAGAATATCAAATATGCTTCTGTAGTGTACGCTGGGAACACTGTGTTCCACATCCAGCTCCAAGTTTGTTTGGTTTTTGATTCTGAATGCATCTAGAGACCGACTGCAAACCTTGAAACATAATATCACACAAACACAGCATTTCCACACTAAAGTTTTCAACTCCCTGTGTATTCATGCAGACAATTATCATTTCTTTGGACTATAGCCTCCCAATAAAAAAAGAGAGAGCTTTTTATTTGTGGAATGGGGGGAAAAAGAGGCTGTTTTGTTAGTCAGACTCTTGCAATCTCGTGTACTTGTTTCAGTATGATCAACCTCCTGGAGTGTGTATTTGCTAGTATTATTGAATTTTTCTTACTGATCTTTCTCACCAATGACTGTAAAGAGGAAATTGTTCTTTTGGATAAATGTATTCAGGAACGCAGAGGAAATCATTTTAGTTGGAATATGTATTCGAAATCTAATGTTGTTCCTAATGATCCCTTGGCATTCATTGCTAGTGTGGGACTCCTTAGAAACCCTAGAAATCTAAAATATTGCAAAGTGAAGTGCTTTGCAATCAAAGATATGCTTATTCATGCTTAAAGTAGGCAGCAGTGTGATTTTAGTAAGAACTATTTGGGGAATTTTGGACTTAGATTTTCTTCTGTAGGGTTTTACTAGGAGAACTTAATCGATTTAGCAGAAGAAGTCCACTCCAAAGTCTATCCTGACTGAAACAATTCCTTTTTCCACCTTTATAAAACCAGGATCAGTTAAGAAACAGGTTTTACTTGCTAAGCCAGCCACTGGATTTGCCGCTGATCTGGGTTTTTATTATGTTTTGTTTCACCTGTGTTTTCTCTCTTTTCTGAATGTGTCTTCCATGTTTTGAGCTGAGTTTCAGCTGTGGACTGATTGTTAGCTACAACTACTATTACTACTACTATTGGATGGATTGCCATAAGATTTTGTACAGACATGTGTTGTCCCCAGACAATAAATCCCAATGACATTTGATGATCCCCTGACTTTTCTGCTGGCACCACCACAAGGTTGACTTTTGGGTTTTCAGTGAACATCTCAACAACAATTTGATGGACTGCTATGAAATTTGGTACAAATAATATAGTGATGTGATGACCTGCCCTGATGATCTTCTGATGTATCCTCTAGCACCACCATGAGGTTGACCTTTGTGGTATTGAGTGAAATATCCCAACAGCTATTTTAATGGATTGCCATGAATTTTTCTACAGGCATTCATGTTCCCTTGGGGATGAATTATAAGCACTTGGGTGATTCTGTAACATTTTATCTAGCGCCACCACTGGGTCAAACTTTTAATTTGTCCAATACTTTCGTTTATGTTTAGTGCTAATTAGCAAATGTTAGCATGCTAACTCACTAAACTAAGATGGTGTACATGGTATTATACCTGCTAAACATCAGTATGTTAGCATTGTCATTGCGACCCTGCTGACATTAGCATTTAGCTGAAAGCACTGCTGTGCCTATTACAGCATCAGAGAGTGACTAGCATGGCTGTAGACGCTTTCTACACAAGGCATTAATATTGTTGTCATTATTTTCGAACTTCTAAAGGTTTCTGAGGTATTTTCTGAATCTATTTTCCAATTTTCTTTAAGACTGAGTTCGGTCTTTGTCTGCCAGTATTATATGTTGTGCCACATCTGCTGCAATGTAAAACATCTTCTTTGAACTCATACAGAACAAGGTCATGCATGATTATAAACGAGTGTACTGCACGTTGGCAAAGAGGCTCTTTGGAATGTTTGAATGCATTGGATATGCTCCTCTTCACAAAAACACACACTGATTAAGACACCGACTCAGTTCAGTGTGGCACTGAGAGAAAATAAGTCACCTTCTTCATCAGGTTAGTGAATGAGAAACCAAGAAAATCATAAAGGAAATGACAGAGAAGCTGCTTGTGTATTTTTTATTACAGCAATTGAAGAAATCAATAGGTACATTCAATATTTGCTCAGACCTCCTATTTTTGTGCTTTAAGCCTAGAACAAACTAAATCCCCCTGTAAAAGATGACTTTATTTCAGACAGTCTATAATTAAGTCACAAAGCAGAACTGTCTGGAGCTTTCTGTGGGGAGAAGGTGGGCAAGGAAACTTTGAGTTGGTGACATATCATGAATTACAACTCAGTCTATTTCCTTGCCAACTCTTACTGGGTTCAGAGACCTGTTCTAAAGGGGAGCTTTAGTTTTGTGTATCAGGCCAGTGCTTAATGGAATTGATGGCTCTGTATCAACTTTGGCCCAACAGAGAGGGGTGGATTGGAACTTGTTGGACTCAGTGGAGCTGTGCCAAAAAACAGAAAGTCTCCTTAGCCACTTTACAGAGGTGGCTGATATCAGTTATGGAGCTAAGAAGTTAAATTTTGTCATTTATGACTGTTTGGTAGATCATTTCACTGGAACATTACCGTTCTGTTACATGCTAACATGTTGGATGCTGGAAGATAGACTTTTATAGCACAGCCATAAATGTATCTACCTTTTGATAAGCGGCCATAACAGCCACGGAGGAAAGATAAATGGAGAAATGAGATGATGAAAAACAAAGATCGAAGTGGCTGTAGATTCAGGGATAGAAAATAAAAAGAGAGAGAGAGCGTATACAAGTTCAAAGGTATGTTGTCAGCCACGGTGGCCTGCTGACTTCTCTCGCAGCGAGCTAACAAGGCAGCATCACTTTTAGCCCAGTGCCCAGAGCAGGAGGGGGTCGGACCGGGTAAGGAGAGGCAAATTATATTCCCAGTCCAGCCACAGACAGGGGTCCTTCTGATGCCTTGCATAAAACTCTCATAAATGTTTGATTTTGTTTACTGGGCAGCATAATATGAAAAACAAGTCTCATCACACTGAGTAAGCCTTGCCTCTGCTGAGAGCCTCAGGATAGGCTTCCAGTAGCACACTTTTGACAAGAAGAATGAGGAGCAGTCAGGAAACACAATGAAGAATGATGGGAAGGAGGATTTGCTTGAGGAACATGCTTTTTCTAAATGTGTTAAAGACAATATGAGTCTGGAGGTGAAAGTAATTGCATTCATGGAACAAACTGGTGAAGCTGTGTAGGTTTAACTTTTGCCCTAACAGCATACCTAGCTCCAGGTAGTCTATTATACTGTAGGTATTAAAGTATGTTTCTTTCTTTCCTTTAATTGCACTTTCTTCTGCTTTAAACAAGATAAAAGCCTTTGCTGTAGGCCATCAAATTCCTGCCAGCTGATAGAAAAGATGTGTTACAAAGTATGTGTCACAAACTTTGCATTGAGGCCAAGGATGCCAGATATTCAGACAAGAGAGGGCTCAGAACTAGGATATGGACTGGCTTTACAAAACTCAAGAAGTGCTGTGCAGTTAAGGGATTTTGCTAGGCAAAAATATATTTAATACAGGATCAATTATACATCAGAGATTAAGTGTTTCACTGTGTCTGGAGGAGAGGGTCGTTCATTTTGTGGTTAATCTAACCTAAAGACCTGCAGATTTCATTTGACTTTCTTGCATCATCTGTGCCACTAAACAACACTGTGCAAAGAACTCAAAGAATGCATGTGACTTAAAGCTCTACTTCTTTGTCTGCCTGAAATTATTTTAACAGACCCAACCGCCTGGCTGCTAGACACTGGGAGTATAAAATTCAGTAAAGTACAAAATATTCTGTGATTTCATTTCCAACAAAAATACACTAAATGGACTTTTACTTATATAGTGCTTTTCAACCATTCCCAAAGCGCTGTAACAGTAATCTAAGCTCTAACAGTAGTCTAATTCACCCATTCACACACAAACCAATGGGGATACAGCTGCCATGCTGGCCTCCACCAGGGGCAACTTAGGGTTCAGTGTCTTGCCCAAGGACACTTCGACATGTGGACAGGAGGAGCTGGGATTGAACGACCAACCCTGAGGTGAATGGACAACCGCACTACCCTCTGTGCCACAGCTGCCCTAAGTTCAGTTTTCACAGTAAACTGTGAAAACTGAAAAAGCATATGCCCAGTTGTTCAGTCCTCCGGCAGCGGTGCTTCTGGCAGGGTGGTGCAGGAGGAATGAAAGGCAAATAAATCAATAAATAAAATGAGTAGGAAAGGTCAAACGCACACACAACTGAAACAGAACTGCACAGATTTATATAGACACATTAGCATTATTGATATGTAAGCAAGTTGGTACAGTGTGGTATGACATGAGCAGTCATTAATAAGTGTAACTCTTAATAACCTCGGATAATTGCCTTGCACTAAAAATGCAACAGAGTAAAACACTTTACAAGTTATTATACTTGTCACTAAAACAGCTGTTGTGATTGCTACACTGTTTATGTTCTAATTAGATTGTAGTGTTAATTTCCAAGCTTGTGAATAAAACCTGTTGGATTATGTGATGATCACAAACAGACTTTGTAATCAGAAAACTCATTCGAACTGAGGTCTGTCTTTTAATTTTAAATGTGACTTATTGGCTTTCTCCTCTGAAGCTGTCAGTCAGATTAGTTGTAAAAAAAAAAAAAAAAAAATTTTAAAATAGGAAGAAACCTACAATCACAGAACAAGACATTTTAGTTGTATTCCATTTTGCACATTACAGCAACGGAACAACCAAAAGAAATATATAAGGGATGCTTTATTACATCAAGATTCGTTACACCCCACTCAAAACAAAAACATCAAAATGAATAAAAACATAGTCTATATAGCGTCTGTCTGTGTGATACAACCTACTGCAGTGATGTGTGTGTGTGTGTGTGTGTGTGTGTGTGTGTGTGTGTGTGCTCTGAACAAGAGATGTTTTAGCGTCACCATTTGCTGCTACTGACCTTAAACCCGGACTGTGCTTCGGCTGAAGCGCTCTCTCATTGTCACTGTCTGCATTCCCACGTCCATTTGTCGAACCTCTTTAAGGAGCACCTCCGTTAGCACTGTAGTGGTGGCCACATTATTTTCTTCTTCCTTATATTCAGTTATCCAGAATTGTTTCCTCTAAATTAGAACCTGGAAAAGTACAACACCTTAAAAATTAAACAATGTTATGTGCATACACACAATTGTAGGAATCTTGCAGAAGTGCTTGCCGAAGTGCTTGCAGAGTAGACAGTCATGTATTTTTAATAGCTGCGTGGCCACAAATGTGGCACGGGTCAAGAAATATAGGCTGTAACCAGTACTCTGTGTCTCTGTGGTGTGTTCATCTGCTAGTAGGAGGCCCTTATTTCCAGGATTTGAGAGCTGACTGCTAGATAAACATTATTTACCGTAATTCACAGACGAACCTGTCAGAAAGCCACACCCTCAAAAGAAATAGGAAAAAGTGGGGTGTAATGGAAGGACATCAATTTGACAGCGGCGTGTTCTCAGTAGTCGACTCTCAAATTTTGCATTTATATACTCATTATTATACACAGTATTTTTTATCCAGAAAGACACAATATACATACATGGTATTCAGATCTCCTGATCACTTGGCTCATCTTTAAATTCTTCTCTTACACACTGAAAAAATACACACGCACCTACCTATCCTTTATGTCAAAGACAAAGGTTACAATCGAAACAAAAGAAAAGACAGATTCAATGAAAGGTTGGAAAGGTTCAATGAAAAAGGGTTCTCAAATATTGTTCTCTATTCCACATTGACCAGAGGCAGAGCAGCTGTGCTTTTAACTACATTTATCACTGTGGAGGAAAAGTCACAGGTTGCAGACTGACTCAGTGCATGGGCAATCTCATATGCCACAGCTGTTGCAGGCAAAAGCACATACGGTACTGTAATATAACATAAATCCTAAAATTGTACATATCATAGCTTGCTAACATTAGCTTCATTACACATCCTGTCATGCACTAGGTGTAGTTTGTAAAGCACAAGTAAGGCCATGTCATACTGATCTTGTTCCAACATGTCACATACTTGATGTGGCACACATTAATAAGTCACAGCCACAGTTGTGTCCCCATGCATGAATTTATCATGGCCACACATTACTTTTTCAACTGTAGATGTCATCAATGAGGTGTCAGTCAAATGAGGAAAAATTATATTAATGAAAATAAGTTTTTGAGCAGTGATGAAAAACAAATAGTTTTAGTGGTGGACCCCTTCTGAACATCCCAAACAAGTGGATGCACTATGACAAACTGAACACAGGCATTTAAGCAAGCTGAACCAAGCAAGGACATTCACAACAAGCCATTAAGCTTTCAGATTCCGCTGAACATCGCTAATAAGTAGTCTGGCTCACACAGACCTACATGGTCCAGCCAGCTGTGAATGTATGGACATTCTAGTACTTAGATGGCATAAGACACTTTTTGGGCAGGTGCTTATAATACAATAAAATAAAGATTAATACACTTTGTCTAAGAGGCAAGTTGTACTGCCTCTTAGAGCCTTTTTTTTCTTTTACAAGGGAAGCCAAGTGTTGTGCTGAGTAGCACTAGCCCCACTAGTGCATGAAGAGATGGATATTGTCAAGTCTCCCCTCATAACTCTCATGGAAGGCCAAGTGGAAGAGGTGACCAAAGCAGTATAGTGGGAGTGTAGTCAACAGGATAACATTTCAAATTGACAAGGATTGCTTTTGTTTGGCCCTAAGGCATGGCGGCTGGGCCTGAGTTGAGTGTGTCAAACTCGGATTCCACTGAGACTGAGATATGTGTTAAAAAATAACACACACATGGGCAGCCCTGTGTGGTACAGTGAAGTGCAAATTCACAACCTGTGACATAAAAAAATGTCATCTACAAAACAAACAGTATCATAATGGTCCATAATGGTATTCAGACAGCAGTCATATTCTTTGTTTTCTATTATTTTTACCCATGCTACCAGCATAGCTCTAGGGATGGCAATGGACCACCCTAAACTGAAATATCTCAACAACTATTGGATGGATTGCCATGAAATTTTGTACTGACATTCATGGTGGCCAGAGGATGTATACTAGTGACTTTGGTGATCCCCTGACTTTCCACACTCTTGCCACCATGACATGTGTTCAGACCAAACATGAAACAAATTTTAGAGGCGAATTGACACAAAGATGCATCCAGGCAAGTTGGAAATGTTTCAACTTGAGCAAAAAAATTCTGCTCATCCCAGGACTTTATGAATCTGCTTCAGAAACGTACAGAGACAAGAGGAAAAGGGAGAGAGACTGGAGCGAAAACCCAGAAAGAGCCATCGTTTCTGGTGAGTTATGACATTGGTCAGAAGCTGAGCTGAACATACAGTACATACATTGGCTGTATGGGGTGGTCCAGGGGTCAAATTTGTGCATATGACACGAGCCAAAAATTTGCTTTGCTTTCTGTCTGAACACAACTTGCGGTTGACATTTGTGGTTTAAAGTGAAATGTCTCAACACACTTTCATGTTCCCCTCAGGATGAATTGTAATAAATGTGGTCATCCCCTGGCTTTTAATCTAACGCAATCATCAGGTCAAAAATGTGTCTTAGTCTTTGTTTTATGACCAAATACATGGTAACCTATTGACATCAACATCAGCCTCAGCTTAATTTGTGTTTAATGGTAATTAGCGGATGTTAGCTTGCCAACACGCTAAACTTAAATGGTAAACATGGTAAGCATTATACCTGCTTAACATCAGAATGTTTGAAAAGCAACTGCTTCTGTTTATCTGTCAGTTGAGGTGTGCATGCCATCAAAGTTTGTACCAGTAATCCAAACTGGTGTCTGGAATTTTCTAAGTCATCTTTTAAAGTACTTCATAATGAAATGTTGAATTGTTATCATTATATTAGTCAAACAGGAGACACTTTCTTCCCCCCTCTCTCTATCTTTTTCCCAGGCTCAAGTGGAAAAACTGGCCCACCCTCAAAGTAGCAGGTGCCCTGTCACACAGCACAACGTGGAAAGAGGGTCTGATCAGCTTTCACACAGGGAACTCTGCTGCACCACAGGGTTGGTGCTGCCATCTTAGAGTAGAGGTGTGTTGCCGAGGCCTGCTGGCAGATAGAGTGCTGACCTGAGTGTACGGAGTTGTTGCTGTGTTGTTTTTTGCTGTTGACTCCCATCTCATTTCTTGTTTCAGGCAAACACTGGAACTTGACAGCGTGGGCGCATGAACCTGCAAATGATATCTGCAGGGGTTTGGACTGGAATATTGTCAATCAGAGTGAGCGAGAAGGCGCGTATGGGATGTTGTTTGAGTATGTGTTTGTGCAGTACATGTCTTCATGGCTGGGCTTGTGTCTCTTGGTATATAGAATATGCATAGGGTGTATACTGTACATGCCTTCATGTCTGTGCTTGTGTATGTTGATATATACATTATACATAGGGTGTCTGCATCTGTCAAGTTTAAAGATTATGTGGATACAGTCTAGTTTTGATGTTCCTTAATGCAGGATTTACTTCCCTGAGTAAAACATTTATATGAAGCCTCTCAAAGAGGAGCCAGAGAGGAAAAGGGAGTGGGAGGGGAGAGGCATCCTGACCTGCAGTGAACTGTTGCCTCCTGTTGAGCTTTCATTTCATGGTTAAATGTGGAGTTAATGGCTGGTCTTACATGGTGGTGGCTTCAGTGTTTCTGACAGTCTCTATTAGTCCCTGTGGCTTTAAAAAAAAGTATACTGCCTTCTCTAAGCAGCTAAGCAAACAACAGCATTCTTGTGTAGAGGTTAGGTTTAGTACACTCACTACACAATGACTACAAATGACCGACTTCCTTTAAACTCCAAAATAAGCTTTGTATTTAATGAAATACCACAAATGACTTGTGCCACTATGCAATACCATGATCAATATGCCCCCTCTTTGTATAGCTGGCATCCTCAATGCTTTGTAAACATCAGCAATCTTTAATCTTACTAAGTTCATGGGGTTTATAGATAACTTTTCATTGCAATAGTAGAGATGAAAATGCGTAAATTACTTGTTTTGTGAATGAGTACGCAAAGATGATGTAAAAGGTAAATGTTGAAAGTGAGAGGGAGCCTTTGAAAAGATTAGAAAAAAACATAGCCCAACTTTAGGGAGAATTTTATATATATTTCAGTTTCATAGTTCTTCTGAAAAACTATGCTTCAGAATCATGATCTTGTTGAAGTACAATGAATACTGTATCCATGTACTACATTTAGCCATCAGGTTTATAGATTACGGGTCTGCATAAGCGTGAAAGTGAGACGTGAACCTGGCCTGTACCTTCATCTTCAAAGAAATAGTTTGACATTTTGTGAAATACGCTTATACACTTTCTGGCAGAGAGTCAGATGAAGAAGATCGATACCTCTCTCATATCTGTCTGTTAAATGTATAGGACTACAGGCCGCAGCTGGTTAGCTTAGCTTCACAGAAAGACTTGAAACAGGTGAAGAAACTTTTGGCTCTGTCCGAAAGGGAACAAAATCCACCTACCAGCACCTCTAAAGCACACAAATTAACACGTTATATCTCGTTTGTTTAATTTGTTCAAAATCTGAAGTCTAAAAGCTTCTTTTCCACTATTTTTGGGGGGTTATGTGCTGGACTATATCTTTGCTGGGAGCAGTTGTCAGGCAGGTGCTCCCAGTAGTATTTCGGTGTTAATTAGTGAGCTTTAGAAGTATTGGTAGGTGGATTTTCTTACCTTTGGACAGAGCCAGGCTAGCTGTTTAACCCTGTTTGTGCTAAGCTAATCTAACTGGCTGCCACCAGCACAAAGCACAACTGACTTATAATAGCCGATAAGCCATTCCTCTTTTCCTTATGTGATTTGTGGAAATAACACAAACTGCACATGGCACTACTGCGTCTCATAATAATAAACCATCTGCTATACCTGTTAGTCCATATCAAGCTCATCTTTGCCAATATGGCAACTCAGAACTTCTTTCCCATCTGAACTTTACTGTTCAAACAGTCCAAATCCAGAACAATATGTACAGGCATGATCACAGGTCATACAAGGCGATAGTGTTCCAACAATGAAGAAGACTTCCCAGACTCATTGGGGATTGGGCAAATTTTCGCTTTATTTCATCCATTATTGGCCGTTAGCTTGCCAAACTAATGCAACACATCACGCTGTCTTTCTCTTTTCCTGCTGTGCACTGAGGGCCTTACTAGCAATACACTCGAACGCAGGCAAACCTGACAAGAGCCCGAGGCAACAAATTGGTCCGAACCCAACCTGAAACCTGACACACTGTTTGGACGTGTCGGGTAGCAGGAATCTATGTCCCACCATTTGCACAAATCAAATTAACACACTTGGTCCACTTTCATCACATTGCTCTTCTTTTATACATCCACCAATGGCAAAGGGAATACTTGGTAAGCAGTTTGAGCTCCCCCACTGTGACTTCTCTAATCACTTACCACATACTGTAGTCACCCCTAGGTAGAGCAGATGTGTCTGCTTTTTGAAAGTAACTTAAAAGATTTATTCTAATGATTTTCATCAGTGAAGAGGGTAGCGGTTAGGCATGAAAATGAGCTGAGAGATAGCAGTGAGATTATGGTTTCGAGCAGGAATATGTGTTATGAATACTTCTGATTTGGGGAAATGGAATTGTAGAGTTCTGTGTGTGGGACATACACATATAAAACCAGACAATTGGTAGTGACAAAAAAAAGTGGAAAACAATGTGATAAGAGCATAGACAGAGGTAGTGAAAGCCAGGGGCAAGAAAAAGGTTAATATGACAAATAATTAGAGAGAGGCACAGCCACAGGCAGTGTTATTAAATTGAATCAGGGGTGGATGTGAAGACTGTTGGTTAGATTAAAGGTAGTATGAGGTGTTTTAAATTGGTTGCCAAATAACCAGCGCTAGATCTGAGGGGACAGTAGGTATCTGGACCAAATCATTTCAACGAGGACTCTATTGTACCTAGAGTTCCATTTCTTTCCCAACACGAGGAGAGCACTCCCGAGCATATGAGAGAACAGGATCCTGAATTAGATGTGGAGAATTAATAATTGATGGTGCCACAGTTGCACGCAGACACGTATGCCCAACACACACACTCACACACTCGCATACGGTATCTGAAGTATTATCTGCATCCTAAAGGTCAAGAGGGAGTTAAGGTTTTTTCCTTGTCAGTCACTTATGGTCAAATGAAATACTGAGTTTCTCAGAGGGAGAAGGCTCGACATTCGGTGTACTGCAGGGGGGAGTGAATTGGCCAGAAATGATGTAACCGCAGGGAAATAATCCTTCTGCATGATGACTAATGATAAATAGGCCCACATATAAAATCAGTTTGAGCATGTACAATTGCCAATAAGCTACATTAGAGAGCAAATAATAAAACAAGCACACAAAAAGGTCAAATGTGGAGCCTCTGTGCAGACCAGTCCTGCATATGACGAATGCCACTCTAAGGTCTCGGGTTTATCCATCATACACATCATAAATCCAGCGTGCGTTTGGAGTGGGTCTGATTTACTTGGCCATGGTTTACCCAGCTCTGCATATAATAACTTGCCTTAAAGAGCTTTAAGTGGACCAAAGAAGTCCAGAGAGAGAAGCCCCTGTCTCTCATCCTTGTCATCTCAGCCGGGACAAGGTGTGACTGATTGTGCAGACTTGATCGACTACTTTGCATGACACACAATTGGATAAAATGGCCATCACTTGGGCTCTATCAAGCCATAAATCACCACTGAGATATGGGGGAATATGTATTCTCTTTCTTCATAAATCATGGTTATCCCTCATCTAAGAGTCAATTATCTAACGTGCAACAAATGGCTCGGCAATAACCTTGAAGATAGGGGATACTTTCAGGGAGGCCAGCTTGCAGTTTGTTGAATCTTGTCTGTTTTGTAACCACTGGCCACAACACTGCATTATTTAAAAGCGGTTTGAGAATGGATTTATGTAGATTTGAAAACATTTTGAAACTGTTTTATTTGATATGACCTATCAGAGTCTGATGATTTATTGACTGTACGTTTGTCTGGGTGAGAAATTTATGTCAGTTTTGTTGAGTAAATGGATGCTGTTTCATCCTTAAGTTCTTGTAATGATGGCACAGTGTTTTATTTCCTCAGTAGGGACTTAGTAAAAGGAACAACTTACATTACATGAAGGGATTCAGTGATCAGAAGCCAACCTTGGACATTGTACTGCTGATCTGTACTTCAAAGACCAACACATTTTCCTTTGTAATTCAGCCTCATCTCTTGTTAGAGTGGTACAGAAAAGAAACAAGACTATCACTATATATATTCTATTTCTATGTCTTGGTGATCCTTATAATTGCAAACATATGAAGGAGTCACAGAGATTGTCTTTGTTCTGTTACACCACATTTGTTTCATTTGAACTTCACAGCATATGTAAGTCCACTGACAGTCCCTGGCAGTAATTAGGTGCTTTAGGCTGAGGAACTTCACACGGGCAGAGACCCAACGTTACAAACTATGATGCAAAACAAAGAAGCCTAAAGTCAACAGCAATAAAGTATCAGGGATTGTATTCCAGCCATTAATATTTAGTTGCCTGGAGTTTTTTCATTGCAATCTCTGTGTATTCATGCTAGTTTATTTGATATCAAACATGCCAAAATATGTTGGCATATGATTGGTGAGGAACAAAATCTACTGTAGGTCAATAGAACATTTTGTGTGTCACCATAGCAACTCTTCTCTCTGAGAGACTGTGTTTATTGTTCCTTATGGGATGTGAAATATCTGTCTTTCATTCTATGTTCCTTTTTTTCCCCTTCCCTTTCTCTCTCCTACTCTCCTCTGTCTTCCTGAGCCCATTTCAACATTCTATTCCTGTTCCACTGCTTCTGTTAAATTGACCTGTGCACAGGAAATTCTCAGCTCTTTCCAAGACAGGTTTACGCTCCAGATAAAATCTCACTGCCTGTCCCTGGGTGTTGACCTCTTCTTTGCCATAAGGCAAGGCAAGGCAAATTTATCTGTGTAGCACCTTTCAACAACAAGGCAATTCAAAGTGCGTTTCATGATACATAAAGGAATTAAGACAAGATATAAAAGAAACACACAAATAGGATTTATAAGGATTAAAACAAAATTAAGTAAGAATAGAAGATTAAAATAAGCTAAAATAGAATACAACAAGTTAAACAGTAGAATAAAAATTACAGTGCAGCTAAAGTGCAATTGAAGATAAAATCGTAGTCCCAAATTTAACTTAATAAAGTGCAGTGGCCTTTACTTTAGTGGGGCATCAATAACATTATTCATTTTAAACTGAAATTATCTGCAAGATCATCAACTGAGACCCACGCAAGGGCGAGCGTGGAAGAGAAAGCCTGAATGAATAATTCACTGGTGTTTTCAGTGATTTTATATTTTCTGATTAACTCAGTTTGAACATTTGTGTGCACTGAGATAGTCATCTCAAAAAAAACACAGGACATGATCAGAGAGCGACACCAGTCACCACAACCTAGAAATGTTAAGGCCCTTGGAGATGATTTAGTCCAAAGTGTGCCCCTTATTGTGTGTGGGCTCCGTCACATGCTGAGTCAGTACATAGTTATCCAGAATAAAACACAATTCTTTAGTGCTGCTGTCCTGGGGGTTGTCTATCACCAACGATAACTACACAGTCAAAGTCAATGCAGAGATGATAGACAGCAGTTCAGCAAAGTCATCGCAAAAGTTTGTACAGTATTTAGGTGACCTGTAGATGTTGAAGAAAACAGCTGAAGAGTGACATATTCAAAAGAAGTAGATTTCCCGTAAGACATCTGCTTGCGCTGGAAAGAATTATTAAACAAAATGGCAACTCCACCTGCTTTCTTATGCACTCTAGCTTCGCTCATTAAACTGAAGTGTGGAGGGGTTGAGTCAACAACTGCTGCACTGTTGTCTTGGCCTAACTAAGTTTTTGTTAAAAGCATAAAATGAAGATTGTGCATAATAATTACATCATTAATTAAAAATGGTTTGCCTGAGAAAAACCTGATGTTTAATAACTGTGGCTGAGGAGTAATTGATATCAAATTTGATAAATCTGCAGATTTAGTTGAGTACGTTTTGTTCACTCTCCTAATCAAAACAGGAATAGCAACATGAAGTCCAGAAGAAGAGCCTGCTAGTGGGGGTCACTGTATGAGGCAGTGGGTCCATGCCCAGTAGCAGAAAGAAGAGGCCTACTGGGGGGGTCGTAGAAGTGGGGTAAGGACCCTGTCTGTCCTAGACATCTTCTCTCCTCTCTGCGCTGATGCCAGCCAGATTTCCTTGGTGTTGATTTGAGATGCAGCAGTGCAGCTTGATTTAGTTTGTTACATATATCCCTAAGAGGGGAGGGAGGGGGAGACTGATGAGGCAAACTTTTGGTGACATTGCTAGCCTTATCTGCCTCATCAGCCCGTGCAGAAGAGAGCTGTTCTCTCTTTCTGTCGTCTTCGTTATCAGCAAGATTGATGTTACAGAATGGGCTTGGTTGGGGTGGAGGCAGATGATATGGCAGTGACCAGGGGGGTGAGTTTAACGCCAGCCTTAACCAGCGCTTCCTTTTTATCAGTGAATCGCAAAAGGGAGAGTGAAGGGAGGAGGAATTAGGAGATGGATCCATGAGCTGGTTATCAACACGCTGACATCGAGGTTTTTACCATTTGATCCACATGATACTTTTTTGCCTTTTAATGTCAGCTGGTACTTTTCATAATACTCCCATGTCAAAACTCCCAAGAACCTGTCTTCCAGTTGTAATGCCGGGGTTGACGGTGGTCTTTATTTATGCCCACCTTTGGCTGTCCGTCAGATGTCCGCGGCCAAGGTTGGCTGAACTGAATCTATACATTTTGCTCTGGGAGTACAGAGCACCCAGATTATCCCAGCATGTAGAAATCCCATTAATAGCACATGACTTCACTGGTTTTGCTTCAGTGAGTCTTGGGAAAGTTAGCTGTCCATTTAAACCTTGTCGAGTTTAGGGTTAGCTTAAGTTTAGGGTCGAGTTCTGATAAGCTAACTCACCGGCAGAGTGTAGTGAAGTTCAGAAGACTTGACTCCAACGTGAATATCCTTGTCTGGAGTAAGGCAATCTTAACAACAATTTATGACAGTCTGTGCACTTCATCGATTCTGTTCAGGCATAGTTCAGGCCAAGACACAATTATAGGAAACCTCCTTAAAGGTTTTGTAGTGTGAGACAAGTAGGAAAGAGTAGTAGTATCAGTGATTGCGAGGCACTGATTTGGTGCAGAGGTCACTCTCTTCCCATCTCCACCTCATGTCAATTTTCTCTCTGTCCACTGTAAACTGAAAAGAGATTTCTGTAGCCCGGTTATTGTAGTGAACTGCCAATTGATGTCAGTGACCGTCCAATCACTTAGGCAACCCTACAATTACTAGTGTTCTTCCAGATGTTTTACTCAGCATCGAGTGAGTGGCAATACATGTAGGTATGTAGGGAAACTACACACAGATTGATGTGCAGAAAAACAAAAGAGAGTGTGAAGTAGACTGGTGTGAGGGTTGCAGATGGATAGTGGCCAGCTTGAGAGAAGGTGGGAAGTAGAAGAGAGAAGGAGTTGGGTAGATGTGTTGTGCATCAGTGATGTGAGAAATTGCGAGAGCTGCACAGATGGCATGCTCTCACCTTCATCAAGCTCTCCCTCCTTCGGTCTTCTTTGCCCTGGCACCAATGCCACATGATGTGACCTAGTGAATGCGCTCTTCATTTATAGTTCATCTTTAGCATTTTCTGCTCTAAACATTTGCATGTACTGCGTCTATCCAGGGTCAAATATTCTGGTGCACAGAAGTCATGTGTTTTAAGTAGTTGAACTATGGATGGGGACATGTGAGTCTGATGAGCAGCCAAAACACCACATTCAGGAAGTCATAATCCAATTGAGCATATTAGAAAAGAGGCTAATTGTTTTTGGCTTTGTCTAATATTTCACAGAAATATTAATTGAAAATAAATATGGATTAAATCATATATTTTAAAAAGAGCATCCAGATATGTTGTTCCCACACATCTAAACGTTGTTGGGTATCCTGCTGTAAAAAGACATTGATCACTACAGCTTACAGAAAAGGAAGTTCTCTTGTGATGAAGAAGGCTCAGAATATGGACAAAACACATATGATTTGCTGATCATGTCCTACAGGTAAGTTTTTCAAGTTTTTCAAGCCATTGTCATCTAATAAATCCCTTTTTCTTGTAGTCTGAAATGTACTGATGGCAATGTAACCTTTCACTTTTTTTTTTATTGGTGAAACAGCGCCCCCCTGAATTGCCATTAATGTTAGTCAGTTTGTGTGGTGAAATGTGGTAATGCCCTGCTAGCATCATGTCACGCCTGTTCTAGTGAACTCAGGTGAAGTTGCCATTCCTTAATTAGTAATTTCATGCCTCTGAGACTAAAAATAGACACTTTTGCCAGTGAAACTATTTAAGAATACCGTGGCAACGTCACTTTAATGAAACATTCAGTAGAGTTAGCAAGTATTGCTGTATAATATTAGCTGCCATACTTCGTGGAATCTGTTAGAAAGCCTAGCTAACGTTACACCGAAACTTGGACCTTCGCCTGAGTAAAAGAAGAGGACGCAGTCTAAAAACATGCTGAGAAAAGAGTTGGACGCTTAGCCAAAGTATGTTTTCTCACTTTCAGTGGGAAATTATATGAAGTGGTTATGGACTTTTTTCCAGCATGAAGGACGATGGTCTTCTTCAAATGCTGGTAAGAGAGGTTTACACGCCCTCTTGTCTGTTTGCTTGCTCTGTGGCTTTTCTCGTGGGTAAACGGCCCGCCGTGGCTGTCCACACATATACTGTAGATACTGCGCTGTTGTTGTGCCAATACAGTTGTATATTTTAACCACAACAACATCATAGTATATAAGTGGTTATGTTGTTATGTATTTTGTTTGCTTTAATATGGCTGTTTGAGTTAAGGCTACTGAAGTTTGTAAATTTACACGCTGTCCAAACATACACTCAGCACCATGGACAAGGCCTAGAGAGCTGATCTGGAGTTCCCCAGTTTTACCAAGGAAACATACTCACTTTTAGTTTCCTTGAGTTTTACATTTAGCAGGTCTAGTTGTCAAGTCACCCTGTGTTGTGTGATTTGTGATTGTTGTAGCCTGTGCAGAGGTATGGTAGTTGCTTGTTGGATTTCTTTCATTAGTGGGAATGCTGATACAGCATTCACACTATTGTTATCCTGTTCTTTATTTTTAGTGGGAATGCTGATTCAGC